>APFE031191597.1:126964-172834 GCA_000404065.3 Pinus taeda
GAACAAGTTATATTGAAATTTTGCAAAGAGGCAACACAAAGGTAGGTCGCTCACGAGGGTAGATTTTGTGACTGGTCCTACTCCTAAGAAGACTGACAAAACCAGAGATATCTAAGGCTTTGCAACTTCTAAACCCAAAGTCACTATAGGACCAATATAAAAATCAAAACCCTAAGGCTAAAATCTCAAGGAATTTCAGTAAAACTTTCGACACTAATGGAACAAGTGCAGGTGAAGATTTTTGACAGTCAACTTGTGGATCTGGGCAGTAAAGACTAAGAAAAGCAAAATCTAAAAGGAAGAAGTGATAAAAAAGGGAATTTTCTTAATTTTAACAGGGTACGCAGGCAGCCTGTTTAACCAGGTGCGTGCACGCTCTGTGTACACAGATATAGTGCGTATAAGTACGCACTGTGTCCAACGCAGAGGGTGCGTACTACTATAAAACAAAGAAAACCTAAGTTCTAACTTGACTCTAAGCTAAGCCACCCAAAAACACAGTTAAGCAATCAAAAAACAAAAGAAACAAGACTCTTTTCAGATCAAATTAATACTCAAAGGAAAAATCAAATGCATCAATGGATTCCCCAGTGGAGTCGCCAATTTGTCATGCGGAAAGAGTTATTTTTGCGGACAAACCTAACCTCCCTAGGAGTCTAAGACTCTCTAGTGACAAACAGAACAAACAAGAGCAATCCTTCTCTAAATATTCATTATTCTATGGGAAACCAAGTGTTTTTCGATCTTACCTTAGGTCCAACGCTTGTTGTAGCAATCTAGCCTTGCTGATCTAGATGAGCTCCTCCTTCACTTTAAGACCTGCATACACTAACAAAGCAAACGATTACATAACACCTGAATATTTCATAAAACAAAGCATATTCATCACATAGACCAAGGAGTACATGAAATAATTCATTAACAACAAATCATTGAGAAGAATGGACTTATTTGTATTAAGGAAACAAAAAAGGAACCATTACAACCTGAGCCTTGGTGTTGTGCAAGCTCCTCCCAGGGTCCAACAAGAGATTTCCTCTACTTTGACAAGCTCACTCACTTCAAATATGGAAACAAGGAAGGATGGTAATCTCTCCTTACAAGTTTACAATGGAAGTCCTAATTCCAGCAGCATCTACCCTTTGGAATGTTCAGCTTTCAACCTCCCCTCCCTTGGCCCAATGCCTGTATTTATAGTGTTCTAGAGGAAGTTATTCAGTTCCAACATCAATGGCATACTCCCTCTTTTGGATGGGGTAGCTCCTCTCTTGATGGGATAAGTTCCTCTATCATAGGGATGCATGAACCATCTGGAGGCGCTCAATACACGTCAAAAACTCTTCTAGAAGCTCTAGAAGTGACCACAAGTAACTTTTTAAAGATGAAACTCGCGCCTTTTGACCTTTACAGGAGTACGCACCCTACCTTGACTTACAGAGCGTACAACTACGCAGGTACAATGAACATGGATGCGTACACGCAGGAAAGGTAGAGAGAACCTGCGTACCCAGAGATAAATATGTTTTTAAGTGACTTTCTCTCTTTTTGAAGTTTGACATGAAGAGCAGAGGTATGAGGCTTGACAAGGAGGATAATATGACTATTGATGAATCCATATAAACTGCAGATAGTCATGGTGACAAATTTCAGTGTAACAATACTTTTTTCTAAACAATCTAATTTCTTAAATATAAATTATAATAGTCGTTTTATTCAAACAATTTGATAAATTAATGCTCTAATTTATCTTTATAGTTAATAATGGTCAAAATTACCATAAGAAATGATAACCATGATCATAACCATGCAAATATCTTCATAATCGTTTGTTTATCTTGTAATTTCATTTATATATATATAGATAAAAGTTAGGATATTAGTTATATTCAATTTACAATATTTCATTGATATAATTTATTTTTATTTACAAAATGTAACATGAAATATTATTGTTAGATGACGCTTACGTCTTCTATCTTCCTTTATCCTAGCTTAGTTATTACATCCTACACAAAGATGATATGGTTTTGGAAGACTTATTCCAACAATCCATCTAATAGCAATCCTCAACGCAAGAGTAAATAAATACTATGAATTAAAATCAACCAATAGTCTATTGTAAATAAGTGTTGTCTACCATTCTATTGTAAATATTATTTTTTTATTTGCTCATAGAGATCTAAGCATATCTGATCTTTGTCTCTTATAAATTATAAATGCGTTATAATAAAATTTTCAAGGTACAACTTGTAGTGTACACTTGCACACTTTTGGTGTAACTATATGACTATTTGTTCTACATCTTTGTAATAAACTTTTGTGGTAATCAAAGCTTTATCCCCTGTGTCCATATCAAAATTGGTATCTTACCATCACTATTAGATGTTTTCCTTTTCTTGTGTAAGATCATACTATTGATCCCAATGTTGTCTTTCTTTAATCAATCGTAAGGTTCCCTCCTAGAATTATAGATTAAACTAACCCAAGGAATCCAAAGCACCTCCTTAATCCCTTATGCTTTTATTTCATGACCTCTTCAACCATTCATTTACTTGTATTCCTTGGTCACATTCTCATTTATTTTAATTATGGGAAACATCATAACATCATTTAATAACTACTTCATATAAATTAAGCTCTAGATTAAGAGACCAAGCATGAGAATGTAAGGATGATGGAATGGTACCAATCCTCACCCAATTTATCTCCTTAATGTGTCCATACTCTAGATTATATGTGGACGTTTTCTTATCTCTTTTGAAATTCACATATATTAATAAACAATAAGTCAACTCTTTAATTCATAGAATAAATAAATGTTTCCAACTCCATCTCAAGATCAATGCAACACATAAACACTAGGATGCTATGTGACATTTGGAAGGTATTGCATCATACTAGCTCTGAAACCATATAAAGTATTTGTTTCTATCCCACAACATCACTAACATTGATCTATTGTGAAACTAAATGAAGATGTTGCAAACCTCTTGAATTCTTTTATTATAGCCTTTTGGTCACTTTTCACTCCTAGAGTGTTTTAATATCCTCTTAGCGCATTGGTTGAAACTTCAATAGATGTATGGACATATAAGACATATTTTGTTTAAAATTACCCCTGATGTGGCATTGTGTTGTACCCTAGCTCTTGAATGTTGCAATAGCTCCAAGATCTCCTCTTGACCCTCTCCTAGAAAAACTTGTATTTCACACCTCTCTTAGTATCACATCCCCTCCATCACATAGAAAAATGTTATGCACTTTCCATCACACTTGTATACTTGATACTATTGATCATTGCACTTTCAAAAAAACACAAAGTACCTAAAACCTTATTAATACACCTAAATCAAATCCACCACCACATAAACTTGAAATACTTAACATTACTAGGTTCAATATCCTAAAAATAAATATTTCTATGATCGCCTCCTCTCCAACTCCTCAATATGGCATACTATTTTTCCATAATTTTCAAATAAAACATTGATTATATTAGCTTATTATTGATAATGGGTTTGAGAGTTTTTATCTCTAAATGGATTTTTTTGAACTTCACCTTTTCTCATCTAATCATGACCAACCTTACCACCTTGGTTGGGTTAATAATTACAAAACTCCTTTTCTCATAAGTAAATATTACTTTCTCATCTCCTTTTCTATTAATGGATACCAAGATAAATTGGATTATGATGTGACTCCCTTGTATTATTCCCACGTTATCCTTGGTCACCCTTATCATATTATCAAGGCTCCATTCATGATCAGAGACATAATACATATAATATATAACTAAATGGACATAAGTATAAAGATATTATTCCCCTTCTTCACCTACTTCGTAATATAATATATTATCTAGCACCACTATTATCTACAAAGAAAATATTAATCATTGTCTCACATTATGTGTCAAATTTATCACCTCAGAGTTAATAATATGGCAAAGCTCATTCACCTATCATAAATACCTACATTGATGTTCTAATAGAAAATAATTGTCCCTATCATCCCCTCCCCTTCCGCAACATTGATTATTTGTTGACATCATTCTTGACACATTCCTTCCCAAATATCTAGCATATCTCCTTTCACCCATGGAGCATGCTAAATTATGAAAGAAACTACATATTCTCGTTAAAAAGCGACATACAATTTTTTCAACAATTGGATGACCTAACCCATTGGACTTAAAAATGTTTAAAAAATATCACCCCATGATAAATCACTCATGTGAGAGAGACATGATTAGTACCTTGCCATCCTTGATTGGCCTATGAGGGCCAAAGCTGCCACAAGAAGGATTTGAAGTAGGGTGCGAAGGATAACCTCTTCTCCTCTTAATCAATGAAGCTAGAGCTAGTTGCTTACTAAACATCCATAATTGACTAGAAACATTTTAATAGATATGAAGCATATCTAAATTTTGTATTCCATCTATAGTATGATTTACACGTGATAAGAAAACATGGCATGTCCAAGTTTGTAGCAAAAATTTTCTTACTATACAAATTAGATGAATTTATGTTTACACACCAATGCATAGTAAATTGAAAGGTCAAAATATTTCTTCAAAGTTGAATAATGATAATATTCATTATCTTGTAAAAGAGAAGGTAATGTTAAATGGATTGGATATAAAAGTTAGATGTTGTAAGTAGTAAACTAAATTAAACTTTAAAAAATAAATAATTGTTAGGAAAATAAAACATTAATGGAAAATGGCAGCATGGATTAATTTCTTGGGGCTTCTATCATCAATCATTTAAAACACACAATGAAATAAATAGATATAGCAATAGAGGAACACTACCATAATGTGTTTTCTCTAATGTAATCATCTTCCAACGAGATGTAGTAAGTGCTTTATGACATACAAAGAAAAACCAATATCAAAATTTGATGTATGTAGTTGTTCTTTATGATGATAAAGCTCTCTTTCCATATGAGACTTTGGCTTTGGATCTTGGTATTGTAGCTACTCCACATTCGAATGAAACTTTCCTACTCAATATTATATTGTCACTGTAGCTACTCCCCACATTAACAATACTATTTATTATCTCTCCCTGGTCATCATTATATTTGATCCACATACTAATTAAACTATTGTTAGTCATTACTTGACTATGAAATGTTATTACAATATTTAATTAGCTTCATATCTCTAATTTAATATTCATCTCTAGTTTGAATATTCTCACCACTACATCCATCTAGACATCAAACATCATAAGAGCCCATTGTTGACACTTTCACATGACAAGGTGTAACATGTGTTAAATTTTCTTGTGCATCATACCTCTTACACTATTTTCTCCTAAATTGATGTGGAATGAAATGTATCATTCATAATTAGCTATAGTAGCATGTGGACATGAGAAATAATAAAATTGCATTCATATAATAAAATTTATGAAGATTTTGTGAGACTTGTTTGTGTTTCCATCGATCACCATTCAACTAGAAGAATTATAAGAAAACATTATTTCTCATGCCCTAATGAGAAAACTTGTTTGGAAGGATAAATGGCCCAAAAATAGTACCAAGAAGTTCTATTCAATATGATGTCCCAATTAGAACCCACACCATTCTGGCCTAGTAACCACACTTGGTTTTGAGAATGTTGTGTGATATGGATGATTGCCACAACAAAGGAATGTAGATTCTAAGATCATACAAATATCTAAATAAAAAATTGAAACTAATCTAAGCTAACTAGATATTATAAAGAGAGATAAGAATTAGGAAGAAATGAGTTGGTACACATAAATACATAGTGAAGGAAACAATTAGTTGATATCTAGGAAAATAACAAATGCTTAACTTACTAGAAAAATAAAAAATTGTCATTTTTTTATTTAATTATTTCTCATTAATGAAATATATAGAATTGAAACAATAAACATGTGAGAAGAGACTCTCTATTCCATATATTAGTCCTTGACCTAGCAACAATTCAACCCAAAAAATACACACACAAATAAACGTGTTCAACAATAGTTTGAAACAAACACACAATGCATCCAGAAATATAGCTTTAGCAATGACCTTAAAGGATTATCAATATTATAGTAATGAATAAATTAGTACCAACCTCGTCGCTCTAGCCTACAAGGGTTTCTAGAAAGTTTAAAAGTTTAGAACCCCTAATGTTGAGAGTTTTACGATAATTATAGATTGAGTTAGTAATTGTCCCTTGTCATTGTTGAAATTCTTTGGAGTTAGTTACAAGTCTCCAACTTCTCATGATATACAAATATAATAAAGAAAAATTATTTAAAAATCTTTAAAATGAGGTTACAATTATGATCATTTGATTGGATCTTCTATTGGGAGCTTCATCATGTCTTGAAGATAAGCCACCTAGACTTCATAATATGATGCAATCATCTTAATCATCTTTATTGCCAAGCTCTCCATGACTATGTGATACTTTGAGGTATTCTAGGAGATAATTGACATATTCTTATTAAGTGAATCCGGGAAAGAGTTTAGGATTGTCTACTACTTAGTAGGGTCAATAATATGTTGCTTTACATTTTCCTTAGTGAGGTTATTAGTGAAGACATTAAAAGGAAACACCTTTACATTCGACAGCTCCTCCAATTATCTTCTTACTTCTTCCTCTAAATTGGACTGTCCTTGGGCCCTAATTGATGTAATTTTATCCATTTTGACAATCCTCTCATTGAACAAGTAATGGTATTGATATTGTGACATTGATCAAACTATATAATTCTCACATCCTTCTCTAGTTTCTCTTGTATCTTTAGACTTCCATTGAAAAGGATAGAATCATACATCAATTCATGTGTGCTAAATTTGGGATCTTCTACTAGGGAATAAGGATATTCTTTGGGCAACCATTCTAGCTGATTAAATACACTCAAGACTCCTCCTAACTAAGTGCCTGATTCCGTGGATATCTCCCAAAGTGATAATTGCCTAGTTGAAATTTCCTGCATGATCTATAGGCACCAGTAAACTTGTAAGACTAGATAGTTGTAGGACACATGCACTTCTGAGACACATGCCTTGTAGTCTTCCACCTTGATGCTTGCCTATTTCATTGTCTTGTTCTCTCCTTTTAGCATTTTGACATACTAATCTAGCTCGTCTATATGTGCATCCTTCATCTTCATCTACTCTATGATATCGCATGCATTCCTCTCAAAGGATTGAGAGAATTTTGTTCCTTCCAAGGCCATAGAAATGGGATCCTTTCTTATGTTAGTCACTATGGACCTCTTAGCAGTAAGTCATACTAGCGATAGACATGGTATGTATTGGAAAATCAAGGAAATTGTAGATTAAGGTTGATATTCCTTGCTTGATAATTACTTGGGATATTTGTTGTCATTTTATTAATTATTTTTACTTATTCATCAAGAAATTATCGAAATGTGAAGATCACAAAGAAATAAAAACAAAAGATATGGGCTCCAAGCCATGGAAAAACCCCACAATTGGGGAGAACGCGAACGATCTTCTTCTTATAGAATAAGATAAAATGAGACATCCAAGACAAGACCAAGATAACTTCCTCCGTAATACCCCCAGGTTAGCCCTCCATTCATTGTCATGTTTTATCCTTGACCTATCACTGATTTGCCCTTTAGATTCCTTGTCTTTACAAAGAAATTCATCCTCCCTATAGATTGTAGTTCATAGACTTCATGATGCTTTCATATTATTTATAACATAGTTTTAATAGTCGTTTTCAATTTTTCTTCTCATCATAGGATCAACTTATATATCTCCTCAGAATTTTTCACTCTTTTCAGATCTCTTATCACATCCAAATCACATTAGTTTTGCATCCTTTAATCATGTCTATGCCTTTAAATAAACTTTCTTATCCTTCCACAAAAAATCACATATCCCTACCTCTAGAACTTTCATATCACTCCAGAACATGAACAAACTTCTTTCCTTTTTGCGGAGGATTCATACCTATAAATAGTTGTTTGTCACTATGAAAGGTCATGTTTGTTGAGCACATTGACTTAACCATCTACAAGGGTGACTTGGTCATATGGAGATCAGTTTGACTCTTTTTTGCTTAACAAAAATTATTTTTCATTTTTTCTTACAAAGATTCCAAATGGAATTTGAATTATATTTAATTCTTTAACTAAATCAAAACCTAGAAGTATGAAGAACATTCTTAACCTAGACTTGCACATGAAAACCATGCTTGAACAAATAAAATCATTTTTCTTGTTTTACATAATATACACATTAATACAAGTACAAAGATAAATATGAAGACCGGGCCAAGTTACTTTTCCGACACTCCCTCTTATCTAGGGAGGTATTCATAATGACTGAACATGTCTATCTCAATTTGAAATATTCTTATAAGAAGGGATACATTTTGATAAGAATCAATGATGATAGCATCACATAACCATCATTTTCACAATACCAAGGCCTTGACAGGTGCACTCTATCTCTCACAAAATTAGAGCACAATGTTGGGAGGCATTCCATGGGACACCACACTTCCTCACTGAGGTACATACTCCACCTAGGATACCTGAAGTATGTCCTCCACTAGACCATTTTCCTCAAGGAAATGTATATCCATTGGGCCATTCTTTATCCAAGTCCATGTACCTCACTTAGGATCTCCATCCTAATCCATCACAATACATGACTCAAGAATGTATGTCCAATATTCTTATTCAATCCATTATTCTCCTTATCCATGTCCACGTACTTGACTTAGGATCTCCATCCCAATCCATAATAGTACATGACACAAGGAGAACCATGCTTATTTAATATGTCATTCTCCCTACTCATGATGCATGCACTAGAATTTTGGTAGTTAGTCTTGCCCTAGGGCATAATGCAAGGAGAAGTAGTGTCCAACCTTATTCCTTCTCAACTTGAGATGAGAATTCCATGCTTAATCCCTATAAAATAGGGAGAATCCATCAATAAGCCTCAACTTTTGTTGGAAGTACTCATACTTCCCTTATATCAACTACCTACAATTCTTGTAACTTCCTAAACCGACCCTCTTATCACTAATTTTCCTCATCTTGCAACTTCTTGAACGAGGGCTTCAAATATTCCTCCTAATAGACCATAATCATGTACTTAAGCTATTTACTTACTGCATATGATAGTACATCCTGCACTTCTTTCTTTCCACTTTTCTGGTAATTTCCGAAGACTGTGCCTAGGGATATTAAAACTTCCCTAACTCTGTGACGAGTCAACTACTCTTGTTAGTCTCCTTAGGGATTGTTTTTCAATATTTAATTTTAAGGATACAGACATCCAAACCACTTGTTTTGATAAGTATGCTACTTGTCCATAACACTTAGGTCTTCCAAAACAACCACTAATCATCCTCTAGCCACTATAAATAGGATGTTTCTATAATTTTTCAAAACTAGGCCTTTCATCCTTCACTATGTCATCCCTTCTTTCCTTCCCATATGTTCTGACTCTATAAGATTTAATATGGCCCACTTTAAGATCATGATACCCTCAAAACAAGGTGGTCATACCTTTCTTCGCTTAGGTTCTTTGCCTCCCATTTTATGCATTGTTCTAGAGTGACTTAACACAAAGTTTAGGATATCCTTTAAAGGAAATACACCATTTGAAGGAGTCCTAAATTAGGTAACATAAGGACACCTACTTTCTTCCCTCCCATCATCCATAAGATTTCCTTCAAAATTTCGTAAAATAGGACACCGCATCCACTAACAGTAGCTAACCTGAAGACATCAAACACATACATTTTCCTTAATACTAGTTTTGTGTATACTATTGTAGAAACTTCAGCCTCGTTGGGACTTCCAATGATCCTTATTAACCCTTATTTTCTCCTACCAAAGTCCTCTCTCGCACTATGGTCCTCCTCCCTTGTTAGGATCCTTCCATACACAGGCCTTTATGTCTAATCTACATTAGTTTTAGGCCTCTCAACCCCTTCAACTTAGAAGCTACAAGACCCTTGGCCCTCTTAGTCAGATTGTACGTAAATCCAGCCTAATTAAAAGGTTCAAACCTATTGAAGGCTCGAAAATCTCTGCCTACAACATTATAAAGGAGACCACTTGGTTGATAATGTAGAGCATCTCCTTTTCCATTGAAATGGTGCTTCCAACTGGTTAAACTAGGTACAGTTAGCTTCTATCTATCTCCACCAACTAAAAATATAACTTTCACCTACCAATAGAGAAGAGACATCAGATCAACCTCATTGCTGATTAGGCAAGAAAGTGATCCTTAAGTTGATCCGGAGCCCAGCCAATTAACAACTAAATTTTGCCTCTTTAATAAGATGAATTCTCGTAATGTAGAATTAAATCTAAATGCAAACTAATCCTAGAATGCAAGCAAAGGGAAAAGTATCCTAATCCTATCTTGATTAGGAAGATGTAGATCTAACACAACCAAGAGAAAAGTATTTAAATGATTGAGATTTAAATATGTATGCATTATAATGAATATCAAGTTAATGAAGTGTTCAATTAACTGATATTATGGATCCCAAAACACATTCTGTTCAGAGATTTATTAACTGAGATAATTAATCAACCACATTTAGGAAGTAGTTCGCAAAATGATGATGATTGTTAAATCAATAACTCGAATGATTAAACAATAATATAAGGAAATAACTCAAAAAATATTACAGTTTGCTAAGTCATAATTAAAAGAATTATCTCTAAGTAAATAGCTACTCAGAAAATCATAGTTCAAAACATAAGAGCAAAGATAAATAATAAGAAATTATTGAGGAATATTACACATATTGACAATAGAGCACAAATATGGATGAAAGTGACACATCAATGCTATTATAAAATGAAACCAATATTAAAATAATAATATTTTAAATACCAATTTATTGAAACTATTTCTTTGGCTCTGATCTCCAACAATCCTTTACAATGCTTGAACTCTGTTATTAAGACAAGAGCTACAATAGTGCAAGCTCTGCTCTCCATACATAGTTCCGAAAATAAAAGTTTTAATCATCTCCAACAATCCTTTAAAATCCCTACTACAATATCGCTTTAAGTATTACAAAATTGTAGAAGACAGAAGCCCCTTGTTCATTCTACAAACCACTTATTTATAATTTACAAAAAGAATTCAAAATAGGAGGGTTTTTGAAGAGTCATTCTGCTCCAACAATTTTAATTGGTTCAAATTCCTTTTCTTCTATTGTTTGAAAAATCGAATTGATGGAAAACTTCTTTTCCTTATCTCTTGAACTGTTTCTATGTCAAAACCAATCAAAATTTAATTAAAATTTAATTAAAATTAAAAATACCAAATCTGGAATATAAAATACCTCCAATCAAAGCTTAATTAAATAATTAAATAAAAAGAAATCTCATCTTTTCATTGATCCCTGTAAAGATCTAATTGGTCAAGGAGAACATAGTCAAATGGATTTGCACTCAGTAGAGGCTATGAGAAAATAAAAATGCAGAAAATTAAACTCAGAAAATTGATTTTGTTTTAAACATTCAGAGCTTGATATTCTGCTAAATTTTGGACTCATTAAATGATCAAATTTGGTTTCTAAACTACTTCATAAATATTCTCCATGATTTTATCTATCCAATGAACCATTTTGGGCTTCATTTGGCCAAGTAAAACTCAACTTATGAGCTTGCAAAGTTGAGGAATCAAAACTGCGAGAATTCTTGAAAATTTGTTGTGTGGGCCAAAAATAAGAATTTTTAAATTAAAATCTATTCCTAAATTAAATTATAATTATTTCTCAATTAGTACTAATTTAAATTTAATTATAAAATTAAATTATTTATAAACAAAATCTAATTAATTAAAAATTAAAATAAAATTTAAAAATTCAATTAATAATATAATTATATTATAATAATATTATAATTAAATTATATTATAATTATAATATAATATTATAATTATAATTGTAATATAATATGAAATATAATAATAAAACATAGTATATATTTTAACATAAACCTTCCACAAACTTTTAAAAACAAAAGCACAAACTTTGAGATGCCATGAGAATGGAAGGAATGGCCAATGTGAGGTGGAGGGATAAGGAGGAGAGGGATGTAAGGGATGTCATGATGATGAAGGAGCGGGAGTTATAAGGAGGTAGGTAAAACCTTATGTTAAAAATTTTAGTCATGGCATAAAACAATATCAAAGTTCAGAGGTTCTTGTATATGTTGGCCGGATAAATCGATGTTGCGGACAAGACCAATCTACCTAGTATCAAAAGATAGTCTAGCAACAAACAGACAAACAAATCTATCTTTCTCTAGACATATACGAATTATAAATAAATACTATAAAGGTGTTAAGGCCCTACCTTAGATCCAATGCTTGTTCATAGTAGCCATCCTTCAATTGTTCGAAAGAATTACCTTTGAGGACCTGCAATCACAAACAAGCAAACATTAAATAGCACCTACATAGAAAATATCATAAATCATGTCTATTATGGTGATCAAGGAATCCATAAAATAAACCATGAATCAACAACTTATTGAGAAAAACAAACTTATTTGTATTAAATTTGAAGTAGAAGAACCTTACAACATTTTTAGCCATGATGTTGAACAAGCTCTTCCTAGGGTTCGAAACAAGGATTTCCTTTACTTTGACAAGCCTTGCACTCTTCCAAATGAGATCATAGAGGTATGTAATCTCTCCCCATAAAACTGAAATAAGAAGACTAAGTTCCAACAACATTTCACCTCAAAAATATTCATCTTCTAACCTCTCCAATAACCAGCCCAATGCTTCCTTTTATAGTGCAGGGGAGGAAGTTACAGGTCTACCTATGAAGCGATAGAATCCTCCTTCAAAGGGATAAGCTCCTCACATCAAGGGGTTAGCTCTTTAAGATATGGGATGCATGAACCTTAAGAAAGCGAACTTGCCACCTCAAGATTCCTTCCAAAAGCTTCTAGAAATGTCTGAAAGTGAGTTTTTAGAATGTACTCACGCTTTTTTAACTTTTACAGGGGTCCGCACCCATAACACAAAGACAGAGCAGTTAGGTGCGCAGCAAACATGACCATTAGGTGCAGGACTGCAGGTAATGCAAAGAGAAAGTGTGGAACCAGAGTTTTAGAGACTTTTGAGGGCTTTCTCTTATTTTCAAGGCTTGATATGAGGAACTGAGGCTTAAGACTTGCAAAGGAGGAAATTATGAGTGGTAATGGACTCACACAAATTGCAGAATGTCAAGGTGACAATTTTTAGCGCAATAGATTACCCCCTAAAGTGCGAAGTCTGTAATAGATGAAGATAGAGTCTGTCTTTTATGAAGAGTGAAGTACTTTATCATTTCAAGGATCATCCTACGGACACCCCAGTCGGAACCTGTAAAAACATTCAATGCAAAATATATATATGTAGACATATCATCACTGAGGTAGGCGTTCCCATACTCAGATCAAAACTGACTAGAAAACTGACTAAACTATTCTGATACACGAATGCTTTTGTAATACATCAAGAGTATAGACATATGTAGACACAGTATGGGCACAACCATTTGTTTATGAATATTCCATTGTATAATGAATAACAAAATTCCTCGCAGCCTAGATGGTAGAAACTAGACCCAGGGTCTTGATTTCTGCTTCCCAAACTAGTACGATTCTATCCACGTGAATAAATGTGTCAAAGTCAAACATGGTAGAAACCACTTGATTACTAGTCAATGATGTGAACTGTTAACAAGTGTAAGAGAAACCACTAGTAATGTAAATGGCTCTCAAAGTACTCAGTATAATCCATGAAATGTGAATAAATGAGACGAAGTCTAAAATGTCATAGAATCCTTCAATGATGCAACCTATCATCGAAGGCGAGAAACCTGCCATTAGGGAATGCAGATTTCAAGGTATTGACGATTTCGAGATCAACTTCCTAGATAATGAGCTGATGTTGATAGAAAGAAATGTGTCATAGGCAAGCCCACAACATGAAATCATAGATCAAGTTTTGAAGAAATATATCGGCAAGGACTGACTCAGGGATGGTCAAAATGGATGACAGATATATTGCAGATGAATGGTTTGTTTGAACTAATCCCTTGAACACATAACGACACTGCAAATGGTTTGGTGACAATTGACCCAAAGATAATACCCAGAAACCGACTGAAGACTTTCAATGTGGTTTGATTAACTGTTAGGCAAAGGATTTCCCAACCTAGGTGAACAAAAATTGTCATGTTCAAGAGTGGTTAATGGCTTTTCTAAAAAAAAAGTGTAACAAACATTTTCATTTTTCTCTCTGTTCCCCCACCATTTCTGGCAAGTACCTCTTTATTTTTGACAAGCTTGAAGAGGATAACATTTGCTTGTTTATAAACTCATTCTTTGAATGAGTCAAACTTAGTTTAAAATTCGAACCCTAAGAAGGAGTGGTTCGTAACTGTTTAAAATTGAACGGGTCCTTTACTGTTAAATTTTAACGAGTCCATTATAGGAAATACTCGGTGTTTCTCAATTTTAGGGAGTCAGAAGAAGAACTTAAGAAAACTCCATGGGGGTCCTTTTTCGTAAATTTGTGTCCCTCGAGCCCGAAAAAATATAAAATAATACTCGAGAGAACCGCTTGACCATTACGATCAAGGAGTACTTTTCATAATTAGTGGCCCCGATCTGAAAAAGTAAAAGGTGATCGAAGACACATTGTTTCATAACCAGTATCAAACTTGAAATGACAAAAGTCCGGCGATCTTTTCATGTTCATATGGTCAGAAAATAGCTGTAAATGGACCGTCCTTTTAATTCTATTTAACGAGTTAAAAAGGGAAAAAACTCGGCAATCTTTTCATATTTTACAAGTCAGAAAAGAGCTTAAAGAGGACTCCAATGTTTCACTTTTTCGTAAATTTTGAAAGAGTCCGAAAAAGTGATAAAAGTATGCTCTTTTTTGAAAAATGACCAATTTTACCAAGAAATCCAATATTTTGCACTGAAAACATTACTCATACCTGTTTAAGATAAATAAAAATGTATTTAAAAATTTACCTTTTTAAAGTGAAAAATAAATAAATTAAAAATTCATTTATTTGAAAAAACTTATAAAAAGGGCTTTCCTAACTTCATGTTTACCATTTGAGTTCAGAGTGAAAAGTGAGAGCTTTTGGGTAAGAAAGTTCCTGTGAAGATTCTAGAAAATCTGTTTGTCGGAATTGAAAACTGTCAGCTCTAGGTAATGCACATCCTCCTAAACTTGCATTTCATCTATTTACATTTCGATTTTAGGCTTTAAATTTGGTTTTTGAAGGAAAAATAGGTATAGAAAGTCGCTCGCGGGGGTCCGCAGGTGCAACACGCGGCCCCTGCGGACCTCGACCTTTTTCTATAAAGAAAAAAGTTGTGGGTCCGCACCTATTACTCACAACCCATGCGGACCTACACATTTTGTGTAAGAAGCGGGTGTGGACCCCGCGCAATGAATTTAAAAAATTCAGAGTTCTCCATTTTCGCCCAAATTTTTTTGAACTAACTGGTTCCAATATGTCTTTTTTTTGCATTGTAGGACACTAAAAATGCTAATTTGGCGAGAACGCGAGCACGAGGATGTAGATCTTGTGACAATAAATCATATGCCCACATTGCAGGCATTGAGAGCATGCAGACTATTTAAGTTCTGGGCCATACCAGGCATGAGGGCCCAGATAGATCTCTTGCAATTGCTGGTAGACAGATGGAACATGCAGGACTAGTGCTTCATAATTGGTGGCCACCGGCTCGAAATCGAGCTGGAGGATATATACTTTTTGACTAGTTTGTCCAAGAGGGGCGAACAATTATCTCTTTTCAAGACTAGGCCAGGTGGCCAGTCTTTCGCTAGTCTTCGATTGGAGTTTTGCGATGATCAAACAAAGGAGAAATGGATTGATATTAAAACAATCAACCACCCTATGCTTAAGGTTATTGCATTCACTGTTACCAGGCTATGCGGGAGTTCAACATTGCATGTGTCTACTGGATCCCAGATGCAAATAGCTATAGACTATTTTTGAGGCACCATATTCAACTGCTGCGAGGCTGTGTTGGCAAATGTGAAAGGCCAACTAACCAGAGCAAAGAATGGACAGCTAAAAAACTTTGGATATGGATTTATCGTGGTTAGATTTGCTCTAGAGAGGATCCCCATGTTAGCCCCACAGCATATTCCTGTTGATGCTGGTCTTCCTCGAGAGCCTAGGATACTTAACTAGATTGCTTTGATGGCCCGTCACCCTGAGGAGGGTTCAGAGGTTGTTCGATTTCTTCTTGAGTATTTTCGTTGGTTGAGCAACCAACTTTTTGTGATTCAAGATTTTCCATATGCTGGGATGGATTATCACGGTGACCCAGACATGACTCTTCCACCAGGAGAGCAATGAGATGATTCAGGTAAAAACATTTTCAACACTTTCTAAGTTTTAATTTTTTATTTTTTTTAAATCGTCCAAAACTGAAAATCAAAAGTTTTAAATGTAGATTTGGGTCTATGATGACCAGCCGCTCTCCAGCCTTATGAGAGGAGACACCCAGCTGCAACAGTACCAACCCCATAGGACCAATCAGCATAGATCTTGACCGACTTGGAGCACCATCTAGAGCGCTTGATAGTAGATATTCCAGAGACTGGCAGAGATGATATTCCACTTAGGTTACAGAGATATGTGATTGGGGTCCTAGGACCTTTTAGGAGGTTCCTATGTAGGGTGGCCTGAGCAGTGGTTTCTTATCGTGATCATCACCAGGGATAGGATGATCGATTTTGTATACTCACATGACATTTTTGTCTTTTTGTATTATCATTTTTGCTGATCATATGGTGTTTTTCAACCTATGATCGAAGGCGATGTATATTTTGAAACACTTCTTCTATGCCATGAGATATCATTATTACCGACTATCTCGTGTAACATGTTATCAAAAATTTTAAATTTACTGTTTTGATTATTGCAAATGTCTATTTATCATACAGGAAGCAACTACATCTACTAATGTATTTAAATGTGTTGGAATATGCTGATATTCAATGTAATCAAATTCACGTTCCAAGAGACGAACTCTAAAAAATAATCTTAATAACACTGGATTTCTAATGGCATAAACCCTGTTAAGCTGTAATACAACGAGTTCAGAATCCAACCTAACAATCAAACTCCGAATCCCAAATGAAATGGATTCAGATAATAACTCAATCACTACACTATATTCTGCAATGTTGTTTGTTGTTTGACCGAGGCTTACCCCACGCATAGATACTAACTCATTAGAGGGTGAATAGATAACCCAAGCTGCGGAAGAAATGTTCCATGTACTATGACAAGCACCATCAACAAAACCAATGTATGTTTGAAGAGGCATCAACATCTTCAATATCAAGAGTAAAATCAAGATAAGCATGAATAATGATAAGAGCACTCTCTAAACTAGGCACACTTTTCTAATCTAAAACAAACCAGCTGTAAAGAAACTAATCTAACAAAAAATCTGCACCTAGAATTTAAGCATAATATCTCTTTAAATAAAGTCAATTTCTTGGTTTACCCAAAGAGACACCGTCAAAATCTATCAATTCATAAGCCCCTTTTTCCAGCTTTCACTTAACAATGTAAGGACCATGCCACATAGGTACAAATTTTCCAGCCCCTAGCTTATCGTTCGCTTGATCATATAGTAAAACTAGGTCTCCTGAAAAATTACAGTGTGTAACATTTTTATCATACTAAGCTTTCAACTTGTTTCGCATGAGCCTTGTTTGCTATTGCAGCAGTGCGTCGATTCTCATCTAGCTGAGCTAAGTACAAAAAATGTTTCTTCTCTTTAGAAGTAGCTGAGAGTAATTCTATGGCTAATTGTAATGATGGAATTTCACATTCAATAGGTAGCACTGCTTCCAAACCGTAGACCAGTTGAAAAGGAGTGAAACACGTTGATGTTTTCACTGAGGCCCGATATGCCCAAAGTGCTAAAAATAGCATGGTATGCCAATTTGACTTATGAATACCAATTTTTTTTTGGATCATAGTGACTAAAAATTTATTAATAGCTTCAACCAGAACATTAGCCTAAGGGTAATACGGAGTAGAACTATCGTGGCGTAGGCCAAGTTGATCCGTCAATTCAGTCATCATGATATTTCGAAAGTGACTTCCATGATTAGTAATAATAGCTTTAAGAACACCGAATCTAGCAATTATATGATTGAATATGAAGTTGCAGCAATTTTTCCATTTGCCGAAAATGTAGGCATCGCCTCGGCCCACTTAGTAAAATAATCTACCGCTAGGATAATATATGCATGCCCCCCAGTCGAGTGAGGGTTACATATAATAAAGTCAATACCCCACTTTGCAAAAGGACTGACAACAATTATAGGGTGAAGACCAGTTTCGGTAGAACAAGAATTAGAAAATGACTATATAGCTTGATATGCAATTTCAAAGGGACTCAAAGGCATCGCGCCACCAAATGAATCCTCCTCAGAATCGGAAGGTACGACCCAAGAATCATCAAAAAGAAATAGTGTTCAATGAAATCATATGAATAGTTGCAATAGAAGGTGATACGTTAGGAGGAGGGAAGGAAAAACTTCCTAGTAAACCAAAATCTTTAATCAAACCTACTCCAATATCCTTGTAAGGGATAGTTGTTTTACCGACATGCTGAATACTATCTGTAGAGGCTGGGTTAGATGAGAAATAAGTCAGCTGGTCTATCATAACAATCTTTCTGTTATGAGGAAACTTGATAAGCCGAAAGACCAATGAAACAATAGTAGTCTTAGCATAAGACCAACTGCGACCCAGGAGAAGGTTGTAATCTAGAGGGGCATCAACCACCTCCACATCTAGATTTATGGTTTTGCCTTCGACCCCTATAGGTAAATCCTACAAAATACCAAAAGGATGGAACCCTCAGTGACCAAAAGCCTTTATAATTGTCGGATATTGATTGAGTGTGGGAGAACCAAGCAATCTCCAGCACTGGATTGACATAATACACGTAGAAGCCCCTTCATCAATCACAGTTTGAAAGCAAGGCCTATTTCTTACTAACACTGGAATCTGTAAAGCCATTTGATGAGGTAGGCGGGGTGTACTATTCTCTAAATCTAAGATTATTCGGTTTGAATCCTGTATATCGATAGCTCCTATAGCAAACAATAGTAATTTATTCTGTGTTGGGCATGATTGCAACACTTCCAAAGCCTACATTGCTAAAGGGGAAATAGGTAAGTCTTCAACAATGTTATAATTCTGAGAAGCTCTCGCATGTGGATTGAAAGGTGATTTCCGAAGTATACCTTTAGTAGGCAGTTTGATTACTATGTCAGGGTTGGGTTTCTCGATATGTAGTGGACCTGAACTAGGAGGAGGTGAAGTTAATGTGTTTGAATTAGAAGATTCTACTTCTTTACCACCAACAGGATTTTTACTACCATAATCTTGCGATCGCGTCAAAATCTTAACATGAGACATCATCATAATGGGTTCTTCTGAGGCATTTGAGGAAGAACCAATCATCTTACTGTCTTGAGTAGGAAAGGGATCCTTCACGATAGCAGGCGTTTGAGAACCTTTAACGATTTTCAAAACCTCTGCTTGAAGTGGGCAGTCTTTGGTAAAACGATCCTCAACGCAAATGAAACAAGGATAGCGAGGTTTACGTTTTTCATCAATAGATTCATTTTTATCTATTTTATCTTTTGAATTTTGTTTGTTTTTCTTCTTCCCTTTCTTTTTACTACCAGATTTTGATTTGGCTATAGATGAGTCTATGACATGAATGTCGGTAGAAATTTCAACTGAAGAATCTCCTGTCAGGGAATCAGGTAAAGTTATTATAGGAGAAGAATTATTTGAAGATTTATTCTTACTTTTAGTACTAATTCAACCAATCATACCATTAGTGGCATGAGACCTTGAAGGAGCTACAATTATTTGACAGTGTTTTGGAAGATCAGGGATTTTTTCATGTAAAGTACCTGACTGCATATAGACAAGGTCAAGGTACTGAGCCTGAGTAATGACTTGCTCTTCAATGACAACTCCTCCCTTAGCTACATCTTCAGTGATTTTGGGTAATAATGATTTAATGAACCATTACGCTAAAATTTAATCCGGAATGAAAACTTTTACTAAATTCTTTCTATGTCGCCATTCATTAATATGATCAGAAATATATGTGGACATAGATTGTTTTAGTGAAGTTGATAGTTTCATGCCAATGTCATATCTGACAGGCATCTAAAAATTTGTTAAGAAAGGAGTGGCTAACTGATTGAAATTATAAAAAGTGGCTCATGGTAACTCAATGTACCATTTGGCGACAAGACCAATAAGAGTTCGTTGAAAAAGACGCAATCGAATTGAGTCATCAATGATTGAATTAGATGCACACCAGAGGTGATAAGTCATAACATGATTTGACGGATCCTCTCCTAACTTACCCCCGAATTTCGTGATATCACTGGGAAACTTACTAAGCATTGGTGGCCAATACGGAAGATAGTAAATCAGATCATTCATAAGGTTTGACAAATCAAGTAAATCCAAAGTTGCAATAAATGGTAACTGATGGTTAGGGTTGTGAAAACCTTGAGTAACAATACCAGCTCCAGGAGGAGGATATCCAGAATAACCTGTAATTGGATTTGCATTAGGATGTTATAACCTCCTGGGAAACTAGGATTAACCAGACCAAACTGGGGTTGTTGAGGCTATTGATAAGTATAGCTAGGATACGGTTGATACTGATAAAATGGGTTTTGTATAGTAGGACCGAATTGATATTGTCCCTGGTATGGTTGATAAGTGAATTGCGGTTGACTTGTGACAATCATACTTGGACTAGCTTGTCCTGTAGGCATCTGGACCGAAGTATGAACTGTAGGTCCTGACTATGGCACAGAGGCTTGAGGAGTTTGTACTGATGTAGGGATAGTAGAAACCGGAGCTACAGATACTCCAGAAGTAGGTGTGGTAGGTTGAAGAGAAGTTGCAGTAGTTGCAACAGTAGTTTTAGGTGGAGACTGAGGTGAGCTAGGCCCAGGTTGTTGAACTAAACCAGGTGTAGAGGTTTGAATAGTAGGTTGGACAGGTTGTTGGGTTGAACCAAAAGCCAAAGGTTGTCTAGGTTGACTAGATAACTGCACATTAGGTTGCATAGTCTATTGAGTTTGAGACGGATCCCACGCCATATACAATCCAGAGTATGGACCCATAAAAGTTTGTGCATATGGAGGACCATAACCTGGTTGAACGTAGGGCTGATAATTAAGAGGTACATTTCCAGCTCCTTGTAAAAATGATTGACCAGAAGGTGGTTGGAAACCTTGAGTTGGGTACTGACTTTGAGGTTGATAACCCTGAGGTAGTACTAAAATTGGGGTTCACCTTGAGGTATGTACTGAAACTGGGGTTGACCTTGAGGTATGTACTGAGACTAGGGTTGACCTTGAGGTATGTACTGAGACTGGGGTTGACCTTGAGGTATGTACTGAGTCTAGGGTTGACCTTGAGGTATGTATTGTCCTTGAGGTTGCCCCCCAGGTGGTAACTGACTACCTTGAAGTTGCCCCCCTAGGCGGTAACTGACTACCTTGGGGTTGCCCCCAAGGTGGTAACTGACTACCTTGAGGTTGAGGATTTGGAATACTACCATACATCATAAGGATTTCTTTTGCATTCAATGCTTGAGTTCCATTACTACCAGTTGATAACTCATGTTCAGTTGGTCGAGGAGATGCTCTTGAAAAAGTACCAGTGAGTGACTGGTACCCTGAAGGAACAAAAGGACCGCAATATAAAAATGTTTCCAGTGATTGGGAAAACATATATGACTGTCTTGACATGATCGATGAAGGATAATAACCGCTTGGTGTAGGATGAAAAGGAATTCGAGGTGGTGAAAAACTAATACTCGAGTTTTCTAAAAAAATTGTCAATGATACATACCAAGCATCACTCCTAAAAGGAATTTAGAATATTGATTCATGCTCCCTAAGATTTTTAGTCTGTTGGTTTTCAGGAAGAGTTTCTTCTTCATTTGGACTGACAAGTTCTTCAATAGAAATGAGGTCAGAAGGAAGATTTTGCATAATGATATTTCCTACCCTAGGTGAACCAGGACCACTAGAAGTTGGAGAAGAAAATCCTGAAGCTGTAGTAGCAACAGGTTCAGTGTCACGCTAAAATTTTTTAGGTTCTTTAGCTAATTCACTGGAAGGAGAAATACTACCAATAACTTTGGAAAATGAAATTGGCTCTTGAATATACTTTGTTGTTTGTATTTGATAATCAGGATTAATAATTAAAGATGACTCTCTGGCTTCTGGTGATCCAACTCTACTGTCACTAGGTGATACAAGAGCTCGTAGCCCTTCAAGCTGGCTCGGTGTATACTCAAGAGGTTTCCCCTGAAGTCTATGAGATTGTATTGGTAATTCAGCCACGATTAAATATTAATTAATCACACGCAAACAAAGAAAATTTCAATAAAACCACCTAAAGTCTCTAAAGAAACAAACACTTGAATCACATGCCTAAAAAATCTAAGAGTTCAAACCATACACAAATAGTAACTTCTCGTACTAAAACCACTAGTTGCTGATGAAATCCAAAGTATTAGAAGTTTAATACAGAAAGGGCGGTTGGAACAGTTACCCCGACAACTTGCTTAATGAAATAGACTGGCACAAGTTTCTTGACAAAACCATCTCGAGTGAAGAGAACAACCCAGAGAGTTCAAGTGAGTCTAGTTGACGTCTGCTCTAGGTACAGTGAGATCCTTCCTTCACTATCCCCTTAGGAAATAATCTTAAGTTTATGGACACTAAGGTTACCAACAACAACAAACACAATTGGGGGAATAGTCTATATTAAAATCTATGCGCAAGGGCAGAGTAAAAAAGCTCAATCCCCTTGAAGGCTCCTCGACATGGTCAATCCAAGGTTTAACAACAAGTAACCCTAGGCTCCTCAACAATGGTTAATCCATGGTTTATCGTTTATAATACGCGCAATTCTTCTATCTTTCCCAATGAAATAGAATTGATTTTCTCAAAGGTTTGGACATGATCTCATGATTCACTCCTTTAAGAGAAGCTTCCCAAAATGTATCAATTACAATTGGATTTATTTCCTACCAGAAGATGTATCTACTTGTTTTTTTTATCTATCTTGGAGAGTTAATTACTCCCTACTCCAAGATACTAGCCTAACCTATATTGGTGATAAGAGCCCTAGAAATAGAAAATATTACTAGATCAATTTTAATTAAGTGTTGCTTTTATGGTTTGTTCTTTAAGTCAATAGGCATTGAAATGAAACTTTGATGGTGTGAAGACTCGACTCCAAAAACACTAAAAAGATGCACCTAAAACTATAAGCAATTCATTTTTCTTTCAATGAAATTCTAGCTAAAAGAAAGAGTTTGAGAATGCAATTCTTTAAGAAACAATTCTTTCTTTCAACATGGAAATGGAAAGAAAATCTTTTTGTCTTTTTCAATAAAAACTCAAAACAAGACTAATAATTAATGCTCACAATAAATCCCTTTCCTTTTTCAAAACTCGAAACTACAAAAAACAATTTGCTTCAAAAGAGATTTACAAGTTCTAGAAAAACACTCAAAACTACAAAAAACAAATTTTGAGATCTAAAAACTTTTAAAAACCTAAATTGAATAAAAAAATTCAATTCTTTTTTAGGACGTTTTACTTAGTTTTTTAGTAAACTAAGGACTCATTTGTTCAAAATAACAAATCAACCAAAAAACATCCAGATATGTTTTCTTTTGTAAAAATGAAATTCAAAACTTATAACAAAGTTTGTTCAAAGATTTGCAAGGAGAAAACTAAATCTATTTCTCACAAAGGATATATTTCACAACCAAGTTAGACTCATCAATAAGGCGAAAAGGCACAAGTGTAATCTAAGGTTTCTCAAGTTTCTAATCTTTGAGTCACTACAGAGACCAAGTGAGAACAACTCTAGGCATGCAAAACTTCTAGAAAATCATCTAAAACAAAAATACTATCTGAACTTACTCACAAGAGATTTTTGATAGGAAATATACAGATCTAGGTAGACACTAAAAACCATAAATGAAACCTAAACTTAATTGGAAGAAGATTTTTTAGGTTTTTCAAAAAAATTTACAGGGTCTACAGGCTTCCAGAAGAAAAAGGTGCAGTCCCGCTTTGTTTACTAAAGGAAAAATGTGGAGATGCCCGCACTGTCTGTAAAGAGAAAGTGTGGTCCCCTAAAAGCTTCAAAAAAACAAAAAAAAATCCAGATTCTAAAAACTACCCAAGCCAGCATACATCAATCAAAAACCAGAAACGAAAACAAGTTTTTCAAGTCAAAACAAAGGAAAACCAAAAATTAAAAACCTTCCCTAGTGGAGTCACCAATTTGTTGGACGGATAAATCGATCTTGCAGACAAGACTGATCTCCCTAGTATCAAAAGATAGTCTAGCAACAAACAGACAAACAAATCTATCTTTATCTAGACATATACAAATTATAAATAAATACTATAAAGGTGTTAAGACCCTATCTTAGATGCAATGCTTGTTCATAGAAGCCATCCTTCAATCGTTCGAAAGAATTACCTTGAGGACCTGTAGTCACAAACAAGAAAACATTAAATAGTACCTGCATAGAAAATATCATAAATCATGTCTATTATGGTGATCAAGGAATCCATAAAATAAACCCTGAATCAACAACTTATTGAGAAAAACAAACTTATTTGTATTAACTTTGAAGTAGAAGAGCCTTACAACCTTTTCAGCCTTGATGTTGAATAAGCTCTTCCTGAGGTCCGAAATAGGAATTTCCTTTACTTTGACAAGCCTTGCACTCTTCCAAATGAGATCATAGAGTTATGTAATCTCTCCTCATAAAACTCAACTGAGAAGACTAAGTTCTAGCAGCATTTCACCTCAAAAATATTCAGCTTCTAACCTCTCCTGTAACTAGCCCAATGCTTCGTTTTATAGTGCAAGGGAGGAAGTTACAGGTCCACCTATGAAGGAATAGAATCCTCCTTCAAAGGGATAAGCTCCTCACATCGAGGGGTTAGCTCCTTAAGGTATGGGATGCATGAACCTTAAGAGAGCGAACTTGACACCTCAAGATTCCTTCCAAAAGCTTCTAGAAATGACTGAAAGTGAGTTTTTAGAATGTACTCGCCCTTTTTAACTTTTACAGGGGTCCGCACCCATAACACGAAGACAGAGCAGTCAGGTGCGTATGGGACGTGACCATTAGGTGTGGGACTGCAGGTAATGCAAAGAGAAAGTGCGGAACTAAAGTTTTAGAGACTGTTGAGTGCTTTCTCTTATTCTCAAGTTTTGATATGAGGAACTAAGGCTTAAGACTTGCAAAGGAGGAAAGTATGAGTGGTAATGGACTCACACAGATTGTAGAATGTCAAGGTGACAATTTTTAGTGCAACAACATATCGTAATTTTTTAAAAGCGCACCAAATAAAAATGTCGATATTCCAATGTTTCGATATTAGAATATCAAAGGTTTTGAAAATTAGAGATTTTAAATCGGGGTTTTCAAAATCAGAGTTTTGAAATTAGGGTTTTCGAAATTGGAGATTTTAAAATAGGAAGTTTTGTTCTGAAGGGAGGAGGTGAGGTGAAGTGAGGTCCATGTGGAATTAAAATTTTTACAAAATAAACTATAGCTAGTTTGCAATTTTGAGATTTTGGGTTTGGTAATTTCTTTTAAAATTAGAAACTATAATAAATTACTGAGATCCTAAAAACATATTTTGTTAACTGTTATACAATTTAGCTGGGTGATTTTGTAGGATGGTTAGTGAAAAATTAATAAATTAGTAAAAACTAAATAGGTATTAATATTTACAATGAGTTACTAATTTAAATACAAAAATGAAAATAATATACATTTTTTACATTTTTTGACCAGGGGTTAAAAATTATTGAACTTCGGATGAGCACCATTTGCAAATAGTGTAACAAAATGAGATGAAGCAAGTATCAATGGAAATTTAGCAAAAAGTTGAATTCAATGAAATAATCAAAATAGAAAAAATTTAAAAATGGAAAAATTGTAGGACACTTAACCAAAAGAAAATAATAAAAAGGTGATTTAGCCAAAAATTAATGTAAAGGGTCCCCATTATTTGAAGTAAATAAGTAAAAAATGGGGGTGTTGGATTTTCCCTACAATATTGGTGATACATTGGGAAGAACTAGTTATCTCTAGTTAAATATAATGAATTTTAATTTACCCAAAGGTTAAAAACAATTGAGTTCACGGAATCATCAAACAATTAAATATTCCATGGGTACCACATAAATAGATCAAGTAATATGATTTTGAAAAGATAATTACTCAAAGCAGACTTGGGTAAAATTCATGAATCCAAATTTGGGAAAAAAATATTTAAAATTACCTCATATGAAAAAATAGAAGAAGGTAGAGATAGGAGTTTTTTGATAAAGCATATATCCATTGTTATGAATGGTCTCTAACATTGCTTTGTTGCCAGCGAGCCTGAACAGTACCCAGACAAAGTTGTCTTTTATGGCATACAAGCCTAGCTCCGCTGCCAACGAGCATCCATAGACCTGACGGGTTTACTTGTATTTCCCATTGTTCCTCTTTTAATCACGCTTTTGACAAGCACATTTGCAAGCTTTTATTTTATGATGTATTTGACTAAAAGAGGTGGGATGGTAATCGTGACTTATGTTAATGGATACAATACTTTCATAGTGTTTACTCCAAATTATTTCCATGTTACTATCCATCATAGGCTTTTATAAAGTGGAGGGGTGGTAGGGATCCATTGAGTTAAACTCAAATCAGTTCTTTCACTGAAAAGGTAAATTCTACCACTTTGAAAGGATGTGTGTTCCTCCATGAAAAAGATTTAAAGCAAGAGGACTTATGGTTCCATAATGATATACCTTTAATGATAAATAAAATTCATTGAAATAGATAGAGTAAAGATTTCGTATGTATCCCAACCATTGCTAGGTGAAGAAAAGACCTTCCACATGAATCATGGAAAAGTCACCAAAATCAAAACAGAACAAAAAAGAAAAAAAAAAATAACTCCAAACTGAATTAGAAAAAGAAATAAGCAAACTCTAAAGGTATAAAAATGAAGAAATAAAAAGCTAAAAGGAAAATATCAAATTGAAAAGATAAACCCCAACAAGACTGCTTATACAACTGCCTCAACAAAAGAAGTAAAAGAAGATAAGCATGTGTACTTTCTGTCTTATGTTGAAATTTTAAATTTTTTATCTTGCAGAGTTATAAATGGGTCTCAAAATGTAAAGGGTGAATAGTAGTGATGATAGATAGTACACTAAATGAGAAGTCTCTACCGGCTGCAAATTTTCTTGTTTTAAAGCAAATCCTGCATAAAAGTGTCTTAAGCATTTTCTGATAAAAGTAATGCTCAAGAAACAGACTAAAGGTTCAAAAAATATCTAGTTTAGCTGATTTGATGAGGACCATTACTGCTTCTCCCAAAAACTTGAAATCAAACTAAACAATGGAGAATGAGCTCCAAATCTGCTCTAGTAGAGGCTGTTGGGTTGTGTTATATTCTTTCCATGACTAGATGCCCTATTAAATCGGGGGGTTAGAGGGGGGGTGGAGCCCCCCCTTGTTGCTTCGATTGCGCAGTAGGGGGGTGACAGGGGGCTTGAGGGGGGCGAGTAGCCCCCCTCTACAGGGTCCGGGGAAGCACCCCGGGGAAATTTTTTTTGGACCCTATATTAGGTTGGGTGGACCTACCTATGGTTTTGTGCATGGTTTTCACACATGATTTTGAACATGATGGTTTTCGGTCCATGGTATTGAATGCTTTAACATGTATAAATATGTATTGTAACATTGAAATGAACATAATGGAAAATCAATCTGGTAGTCCCGGTTTTGGGATCCAGGGGAAAATCTCTGTGTATATGTGTTTCATGTGTTATGCTTTCATGTTGTTTATTTTCTATGTTTTAAAATTCTTATGCAGGTAATTTCTGTACAGTGTTAAAACCTACATTTTGTATCAGAGCAGTTTTGGCTTCAAGGAGAGGCCTTTGTTGCTGGGGGGTTTCGCTTGAGCCTATGGTAGACCCTATTTAGTGGGAGATCTGCGGGATCAATTCTGGTGCTGAAAGAAGATGGTGAGTAGTGGAAAGATAGAGATATATAAATTTAATGGTCAGAGTTTTGAGTTGTGGAAATGCAAGATGGAGGATCTGTTGGTGGATAAAGATCAGTGGATCACGGTAGATCCAGGTACTAAACCAAGGAGAGTGTTCAATGAAGACTAGAAGAAGTTGGATCGGAAGGCTGAGAGCACAATATGATTGTGTGTCTCAGATTCAGTATTGCTGAATGTATTAGGGGAAGCTATAACAAAGGATTTATGGAACATGTTAGGGGCTTTGTACTAATCTAAGTCTCTGGTGAATAAACTGTTCCTACAGCAAAGCTGTATAACCTGAGGATGAAAGAAGGAGAGTTGGTGATAGAGCATCTAAATGCATTTAATACTATGGTGATTCAGTTATTGTCTGTTGATATTAAAATTTCAAATGAAGATAAGTGCATTAGTTTGTTGTGTTCTCTACCAGATTCGTGGGATAGTCTGGTTACTGCAATAGGTAGCATTGCAACTGCCTTGTAGTTTGATGAAATATTGTCATCCTTGCTGATGGAGGAGATGAGACGAAAAAATATGGAGAGCCAGAATGGCGATGCCTTGTCTATACGAGGATGGTCCCATAACAGAAACAAAAATAAGTCATCAAGTGGGAGATCTAAATCTCTAAGAAAACATGTAAAGGTGGTGTGTTGGAAATGTGGAAAGGAAGGGTACTATAGAAGGGACTCTAAATCTAAAGCTCCTGATAAAGGAAAGGGATCTGATGACGCTCCTTTTGCAGAGGCGAAAACCACCTTAGATGAAGGTGGGGATGTGTACTTGGATTCTTCAAGTACACATGTAGATGATGAGGCATGGTTGATTGACTCAAGTGCATCCTTTCACTTCACTCCCCATAGAGAGTGGTTTTGTGGGTATGAGAAATATGATGGTGGTGATGTCTTCTTGGGGGATGAAAGGAAGGCTAGAATCATTGGTTGTGAAAAATTTAAGTTGAAGTTGCAAGGTGAAAGGATTAGAACACTTTCGGGTGTTCTGCATATTCCTGCATTAGCCAGAAATCTAATTTCTATAAGCAAGCTGGATGATGTAGGTGTAAAAACAGTGTTTAAGAAAGATACCTGCAATATGGTTCAGGGAGCACTAGTATTGATGCGGGGAGTTCAGATTGAAACTCTGTACAAGTTGCAAGGTAGTATTGTTATTGATGGATGCAACAGTTCTGCGGTTCCTGAAAGTGGAGCGGAAAATCTAGTGGTCTTTGGAGAAAAGACCATGTTATGGCATCAAAGGCTTGGACATATCAGAGAGAAGGACCTTCAAATACTTCATGGTAAAGGTACAGTAGAAGGTATGACTAATAACTCTCTGGATTTTGATTTATTTGAAAATTGAGTATATGGGAAGCAGAATCAGGTGAGTTTCCCCTCTGATGGTAAGAGGGCGAAACAGATGTTAGAGCTTATGAACAGTGATGTGTTTGGACCTGTGAAGGTACCTTCACTAGGTAAGTTTGTGTACTATGTATCATTTACAGATGACTTCTCAAGGAATACATGGATATATTTCCTCAAGAAGAATTCTAAAGTCTTTGACAGGTTTAAATAATTTAAGGCTCTGGTGGAAAACAAATAGAGAAGAAGATAAAGGTGTTGAGGACAGATAACAGTGGAGAGTTTTGCAGCAAGGAATTTGAACAATTCTGTAAGAAGTGTGATATAGCACGACAGAAGACTACTCCATACACACCTGAGAAAAATGGAGTTGCAGAAAAAATAAACAAGATGTTGATGGAAAGGGCAAGAAGTATGTTCAGTGGTGTTTTGTTAGGACAATAATTCTGGGTAGATGCGATAGAGACAACATGTTACCTAGTCAAAAGATCACCTTCATTAGCATTGGAGGATAAGACTCCACAAGAGGTATGGACTGGTAAGAAACCCTCTCTTTCACATCTAAGGGTATTTGGATGTGATGCATATGTACATGTTCCAAAGAAGAAAAGAACAAAGTTGGATAGTAAATCTGAAAAGTGCATCTTTATTGGGTATAAGGATGGTTTAAAGGGTTATAAGCTCTGGAACCTAGTAACAAGGAACGTTGTGTACAAATGAGATGTGGTGTTCAGAGAGGTGAAATATGTTATTAAACATGAACTCCCCTCAAAGGAACCTAAAAAGATAGAGTCTGAGGTAAAGAGGAGGAATCAGACTCTACAGCAGAAGAGGAATCAAAAGATGAAGAGCCACAAACTCCGGGTCTGAGAAGATTAGTTCAAGAAAGAAGGAAACTAGAAAGGTATAGTCCATCTACTTTCTGTTTAAATTTTCCTTTATCTATTAGCGATGAATATCCCAAAACTGTGAAGGAAGTAGTAGATTCAGAAGATGAAAAACTCTGGAATGAGGCCATGGTTGATGAAATTGCATCTTTGCAAAAAAATGAGGACTGGGATCTGGTGGAGTTACCAGCTGGAAGGAAACCCATTGGTAGCAAATGGGTTTTCAAGAAGAAGACAAATGCAGAAGGAAAGGTGAAGAAATACACAGCTCAGTTGGTAGAAAAAGGTTATTCGTAGGTGCCGGGAATTGATTTTGGTGATATTTTCTCTCCTGTTTCCAAGGTAGCTTCTATTAGATTACTTTTATCTATTGCTGCTGGTTTTGATTTTGAGGTAGAACAGGTGGATGTGAGGACAACATTTCTTCACGAGGATCTAGAAGAAGAGATCTACATGAAGCAATGTGAAGGTTTTGTGGTGAACGGTAAGAAAGAACTAGTACGCAAGTTAAAAAATTCTTTGTATGGGTTAAAACAGTCACCAAGGATGTGGCATTAGAAATTCGATACATTTATACAGGAACTTGGCTTCACCAAAAGCAAAGAAAGTCATTGTGTGTATTTTAAATTAATTGGCGACCGTGTTATTTATCTGGTCTTGTATGTGGATGATATGCTGTTGGTTGGAAATGACAAAGAAGTTATCTAGGATTTGAAGACCCAATTGTCCTCCATATTCTACATGAAAGATATTGGTGCTGCAAACTATATTTTGGGCATGGAAATTAAAAGAGATCGAGGAAAGAGGAAGCTCTAGTTAAACTAGAGGAAGTATGTCGAGACAACACTGTAGAGGTTTAATATGCAGGATAGTAAATTGGTGAAGGTTCCTAATCGTGTTGGTGTAAATTTATCTACTGAACAATGTCCCAAGACATAAGAAGAGGAAAAGGACATGTCTCATGTTCCATATGCAAGTGCAGTCAGTAGCCTCATGTATGCGATGGTCTGTACTAGACTAGAAATTCCACATGCAGTGGGAGTATTGAGAAGGTTTACGTCAAAACCAAGAAAGGAGCATTAGACAACAATGAAGCTAGTTTTCAGGTATTTGCATGGCACTAGTGATTATGGTTTGTGCTACCAAGGAAGACCAAGATTGGACAGAGTTTTGGATATCCGTGGATTTGTTGATGCAGATTAGGTTGGAGATCTAGATCAGAGAAGATCTACAAGTGGGCATGTGTTTAATGTATTTAGAGGTGTAGTCAGTTGGATGAGTAAGAAACAATCTATAGTGGCACTGTCAACTACAGAGGTAGAATACATGGTAGCCACTCATGCAAGCAAGGAATTAGTTTGGTTGCATAGATTGTGTTCAAGTATAGGGTTAGTTCCGGGAGCTATAAGGATAGACTGTGACAACCAAAGTGCAATTTTCTTGGCAAAGAACCCTGCTTATAATTAAAATACAAAGAACATTTATGTTCAATATCACTTTGTGAGGGATATGATAGAAGACAAAAGAGTGTTGCTGGATACTTTGAATAATACTACAAATGCATTAGCAAAATCTATGCGATCTGAGAAGTTCTCTTGGTGTAGAGAAACTATGGGAATTGCAAGGCTGGATAAGTGACCAAGCTCTCTTGTGGCCCCGTATTGGCTTGAGGGGGCCTGACCCAGGTTTAGCGTTAATTAGCCAAACAATTACCTACACTACTATCCCTTTCAGCATCAGCCCACGGAGCACAGACTGAAGTCTCACCCGAAGTAGTATGGGGGGATACTAGAACCAACTTTCCACACCTTGAGATGGTTGTGATGTCATTTGATTCCCTCTATCCATGCCTTTCCATAGGTCGCTTCACTTTAGGGCTTGCAATACGAGCCCTTTATTCCATCCTTCAATACCTCACCAAAAGGGTATGATTGACCTTCGCACATCCCAAGCCTGCTGCTCAGGTACTTTCATGCTACTATGGCAGCATGCCATTCAAATTCCCCAATTAATCTAAGTGACTTGCTTATCTTATAAAACGATTATAGTTAACACCACGTAAACAGATATTTGTAAATTCATTCAATTATTCAATGTAATTGCATTCATTCACGCATCACATAAGAATAATAAAGGAAATTCATACATAACATATCAAGATGCATCAAAGACATAGGAATTTCCAAATATTTCTCTTTATTGATATCTTCCAAGTGATTATAGACTCTATCCACCCTGCACACATAGCTATAGGGGTCCACGCACTTAGCTGCGGACTTCTATCCTAGGCCTCTACGCACTCAGCTGCAAAGCCTCTACCTACGCTACAACCCAAGACTTAGACTTCTTACCTCAGAGCTATGACTCTTATATTGTTTCTCTAACTACTTAGAGCTTAGCTCTTTCTATACAATCCCATGGTCTGCGAACCATGGGTAGATATCTTACAACCAACTTTATTTTACAAAACTAAGGGGGGACTACCCTTTGTGAAACATGACACCTTCACACTCCGCAACCACAAGATGCAAAGACTTTACAATTTTATTACAAAATTTGACTCAAACATGGGCTTCTAGCCCCAAAAATACCCTTGGGGGATCCCGTTCCCAACAGGCCCCCAAAACAAACATCATCACTCGCCCTCGAGTCACTTAGTAGGCACGAAGATCTTTGCACGAAGAATGTCTAGCTTGACCAGTATGATTGCAACCTCGGCCGTGCACTGAGCTGCCACTTGCTTCGCGTCTTCCATTGTCTACTCCGTCACTGCTCCTGCACTGTTAGCCTGAAGTTTTTGTTGTGTTTCTTGCAAAGTCACAAGATTTCCTTCAATATTTCCTGTGACTACATAAGCTTCCTCCATCCAAGGCTTTAGTCTCAGCTTCAGCACTTCTTCCTTATGCAGCGCTATGTCCACCTATTCCTTCAACTACTTGGCTTCTTGCAGCTTGGCTAGCCTCTGTGTGAATGCGACAATTCACGCTATGCCCTTAACCTCATCGTAGCATTGTTGTAGCTTGCGCGCTTCCATCTCTAGCCTTTGTATATTGTGGTCTTCCTGCAAGCTTGTCAAGACCTGAAACGATTGCTCAGACAATTGCGTAGAGTCTGCTACTGCATTATCCACCACCGCTACTGCTTTTGTGATAGCAATTTCCCAATGTTCCTTTACTTATGGCAGTTTTGAAGGTTGGGCCCTCAAATATGGCTTGGTAATTTGTAGGTTCAACTCCAATTGAACCCATGCCATCTCAATCCGAGTGTCATGCATCCCTACGGCCAACTTGCAGATGCATACCTGGAATGGCTCCTCCTCCGGAATGACCAATTCTAGTACCATTTAGCATGCCTCCTCAACGACCTACATAATCCTCTTTCTCTGATTGGTGGCCTTGGTCTTAGCAGTGATGGTAACATTTCTCTATAGGGCCATCTACTCATTGTTGATCTATTGTTCACTGATTATCTAGAGGGCATGGTGCTCATGGGCCCTCAGCTCTACAATTACTCCATCCTATAAGAGGTGGAGTGCTTTGTGTGGAAGCGTTGCCAGGTTCAACCCAACTTCCTTCAGGCTGCTAATAGTGGGCTTGTCAGCCTCATTTTCGGTGGTAAATGATCAATCTGGAAGCACTATCGCACTGGAAGCCATTGTGCGCAACATATCAACAACCTCTGAAGTGCCAATAGCCATGCTAGTAGACACCATACCAGCCTATGATGCGCAGGTCTACAACTCCTGCAATCTAGTCTGGATAGCCCCTAGGATGATCTCTTGTTGTTGTTCAAATTGCTGCAAGGCCTCCGCAATTACATCCCTGACTGTGTCACCGATATCATGTAAGTCATCCTTTTTCAATGTGATAGGGTCCAGCAAGGTCTTGGTCGCCTTTGATTTCTTCGTAGACCCTCCCTTCTCCAGCTCTCTTGGGTGCTTAATGAGGAAAACGTCTCTTGAGGTTCCGCGCCGTGTTGTTATGTTTCTTCCTCTTTTGTTTCAGGCGAAGGTGACCTCGCACCTTTGTCAAAGCCACACTCTCTTCCACCTATCTACTTTCCTGCCTGCTTTCCTGTCTGCTCTGCCTGGGCCTTATCAGTGGCCTCCTTCTTACTTTTCTCGACTAGCTATGGCATCTTCAACTTGTCCTCCTCCTTCTTCTTCTATGTAACAGACTTGGTCTTGCTGGCTACCAAGTTCGTGGTAGTGCGCCACTCCGACAACCATTGGTTAAGCACTGCATTAGTGGCATCATCCATGGCTATATACAGCAAGTCGTACCACTTCTACACAGGGTCCTTCCATGCCCTAATGGATATTCGATGGAAATTGGCTTTAAATGCAGCGTAGTCCTACAGGTTGGCATACACTGTGGGCGACAATCATGGCTTGTGATTGATGGCCATCCTAATGTTCATCTCCATGAAGATCCAGAAGATCTTGTTGTCCCAAACTCGGTGCACATTCTTGGTCGCCCACAGCGAAGCGTACTTCGCTGCTTCAGGGAGGTCTGGCATGACCTAAGGGAACTGGCTCTCCTCTAGTAGCTCCCATGCTACCATCATAATCGACATCAAGAGGAATGCATAGTGGAATGTCTTGTTGAGCTCTTATGCTTTATGGTAGTTCACTAGGAACTCTCCGTAAAGGTAGTCTAACCAGTTAAACTGGACTCCCTAAGCACACTACTGGGTGAGTGTGACGACAAGTTCCGACACCTCATCGCCACGACACTTCCTCATTACCTTCCTTGTGAGGATCTATGTGGCTACATTCATAGTGGGGTCGCAAATGCTAGATATAGCCTACCGGCACAGTTTCTTCACCAGCTTGAAATTTTCCTTCATTGAATCTGTGAGACCCTACTCACCACCCTTTCCACCAAAGATCATGTCTAGATTCTCACCTGTATACGGTAGATACATTATGTGGTGAATCAACCTGTCTATGATGGGTATTGGCTCCTCCAGCCACAGACACACATCATGCACCAAGCATAGCAACTACTTGATGACCAAAACTTTCACTGAGGTGAGGTTATAGTGTAGAACCTAGAGTAGGTTGAGCATCCCTACCTTTTCTACTCCCTTGAGCCACCTCCGCACCTCCAATGCGGTCATTCCCACATTTTTATCTATGATGCGGCACATCAACTACTCGGTGGCTAGGTCTGGGAACTTCTCATGGTCTGCCAAGTCCCAGTCTTCAAGCTTCAGTAGGGGCACTTGTGTCAAGCTCGAACCATCGAAAACAATTTCGTCCGGCAGCAGATAGGTTTGTAGGGGAGTCTTACTCTCATCAATGTCCTTTGGGACCTTGGACTTAGGCTTGTGTGGAGGGACATACACTGGCAACTGCGTAATAGGGTCTGAAACTTTGGCTTCAAACTCCTCCACTTCTATTCCCACATCCTTATCGTCCATTAGGATGTCTTCGATATCTTTATCCTCTGTTTCTAGGTTTATAGCCTTTCTTTTCTCCAGTGCATTGGGCTTTCGTGGGTTTCTCCTTAGTGATGGGCACACTGGTATGGCAGGCTGCTTGTACTTCTTGTCCTTCATAGTTTCCTTAGTTGGGGTTGGCTTTGGTCTTGACATTCTCAGTGATTTAGGGACCTCTGCCAATACTTCAGCCACTTTTGGAGCAACTACTTCTGCCTCTCTTTCTATGTCCTGTGTCGGCTCTACTACTTGTTTAGTATTTATAATTTATGGCGGTGCTGACAAGATTTTATGCAAGAATTCCTGTGTTTCTATCAAATACCTTAGTAGCTACTAGAAGCTCGTATTTCTTGTGATTCATATGTGCCTGAGAACTCAAAAACTCAATTCTCAAAATGCTAAGTGTTTCTTGCTGGAAAGCTAGTCGTAATTTAGAGGGCATTTTGAATTCAAATCCGACTGTTCCCCCCAAATTTGGTTCATTAATGCCGGATTGGTGGTAGATTATCAAGGATCTGAGCCATAAATTTCATCTTAAATTCCTGCCGTCCACTCCATTTGGCCTCACTTCTACCATCAAATCTTGAACAGTAACTTTAACGGTCACTTTCTGGCCGACTTGCATGATTTCTCCCTGGGTAGCATAGCTCTCTCCACGTTGTTGCGGACCCTGTGACACTTCATTGCTTCGCACCATCCTCCAATCGCACAAATCCCTAACCTAGGTAGTGTTGTTTATAGTCCCACACCTCCTTTCAGCTGTCTGGAGCACTAAGACTATGCTACCTTCATTTAGTCACATGGTCGGACCACTGTCGTATGGCTTCAAGCGACTACCATTCACCTTTCCTAGGAAGGGTTCTCCATTAACTTTGACTAGCTGTACCACTCCTCCATCAGTAATTTTCTTAATGACATAGGGCCCTAACCAATGCATTCTAAATTTCCCTAGAAATTTATCAAACTTACTATCATATAGGAAAACCAGGTCATTTACGTTAAATGAGCACAACTTAATTTGTTGATCATGCCATGCCTTTTCGCATTGCTTTTGGACCTGCTGGTGAAATCCAACCAAAAATCTCTCTTCCTTGAGCTCATATAGCTATGCGAGCCTCTCCTTTAGGGCTCCACAATCAATCATACCTGTGAGCGCTGCTATGCACAAACTAGGCACAGTATATTCCATAGGCATGATCACTTCAACACCATAGACAAGCCTAAAGGGGATTTGTCTAGTCAACTTCTTCCATGTCGTTCGATAAGCCCATAGTATTGTAGGTATGCGTAGGTCCCAATCACTTCGTTGAGCATTGCAAACCTTGGTCAACGCATTTTCAAACACCTTGTTGAACACCTCCACCATCCCGTTAGCCTGTGAGTGATAAGGTGTGCTTTTTTGGTGGTATACATGAAATTCTTCCATCAGTGCACTAATCATCTCATTCAAGAAGTGCGTACCACGATCACTCATCAAGATATTTGGACAACCAAATCACATTAGGACGTGCTCAAAGAGGAATTTTGCAATGGTCACACCTGTGCAATCCTTCATAGGCTGTGCCTTCGCTGAACGAGACAAATAATTTGTTGCAGTGATAATGTACCTACTCCGATCTTTCCTTAGGGATGAATGGGTCCCACAAAATCTATCTCCCAATTCTCAAAGGGTTGCAACATAATTTGTGGATTCAAAGGCATCTCATCCCTCTGCGATGGCATACCATTCCTTTGACACACATCACACACCTTACAATATGCTTTTGACTCTTGATGGAGGGCTGGCCACCACAACCCCTGCACATAGAGTATTCTGTACGGTTTCTCTTCCTACGTAATGTCCTCCCACGGTGCCCCGATGAGCGTCCATGAGGATTCTACTTCTTTATAACTTAGGAACATACCGTCACAATATCTCATCAGTCCCCATCTTATACAGATGCCCAACAATGATAGAGAAATTTGTCGTGTGCACCACTAATGCCTTCTTTTGTTGGATAGTGTATCCTTCTGGTGCAATACCTGTAGTTAGGAAATGTATTATATCCTCAAAATGACCATCTGTGACACGCAGTACAAATAGTTGCATGTCAGGAAATCCCTCCTCCAAATTAGTGGGCCCTTCCCCTATTTCGATGCACGATAGATGGTATGGTCCCACATTCAGTCATCCAGGCTTTAGAATAACTTCAAAATTATATTCTTGGAATAATAAGAGCCACCTGCAGATTATCCCTCCCCCAACGCAAGCTTATTGACCAAGTACTTTAGCACGGAGTGATCCATATACATCTTAAAATGGCCTCCCAGCAAGTAGTGCCTAAACTTCTGGAGCCCATACACCTTAGCTAACCCTTCACATTCGATGGTGGAATAGTTCTTCTCCACTTTGGATAATCTTCAGCTTGCCAACGTGATAGGATGGTCCATGCCTTCTCCACCAGCCTGTGTCAGTACTTCTCCCAGTGCTATACATGATGCGTCGACATGTACATGAAACTCTTTCTTCCAATCTGGGAAGACTAGAATCAACACAGTGACCATCTTTTGTTTTGATATATCCAAGCTCTTGTTATAGTCATCGTTCTAGTAGAATATGACATCCTTCTTTAACAATTTCTCCATAGGTGTGGTGATTTGGGCATAGCCTTTGATAAACTTCCTGTAATATACCGTATATCCCAGGGTAGCATGCAGCTATTTCACACTCCTCGATGCTTGCAAGTTCAATATCACCAATATCTTTGTGGGCTCTACCATCAGTACCTGTCTGCAAACCACATGACCCAACAAGTTCCCGAAAGGAACAAAAAATAGACACTTCTTGAGATTGAGCATAATCTAGAATCTTTGACAGGTATTTAGCATTAGGTGCAAGCTTTCTACATGGTGTTTAACCAGCCCAAACACAATCAAGTTATCAAAATATACCTCCAGGAACTTATGAATAAATTCCTTGAATGCAGCCACAACTACGCGTGATAAGATCTGAGATGCATTCTTAAATACAAATAGCATTACGGTGTACTGAAAGCAACCCCACTCAGTTGCGAAGGTCGTTTTCTTCCTATCCTATAGCATGATTTTGATCTAGTGGTACCCAAAGAATCCATGAGTGAAGGAATATGCTTCCTAGGAACCTACATTGTCCAACACTTCATCAGTGAATGGAGTCGGGAAAGGATCATATACATAAGAATCATTCAGCTTCCTGAGATTCACACATATCCTTATTTGATCCTTTTGCTTCTTTTCCTATACCACCATTGGGCTTACCTAATCAGATTCCTCCACAAGCTCAATGATGCTTGTTGGGAGCATCTTGTCTAGCTCTAAGTAGAACTTCTCCTTATATTTCTGATTGAGATGGTAGGGCCTTTTACTAATCGGCTTTGCATCAAGCTTTAATGTAATCTTCATCATACCTAGGTCCCTAATTATGCTCTTTAGATCTATAAACTTGTAGGGAATAAATCGTTGTATTTGTGGAGCAATTCAGTGACCTTATCCACCATCATGTCATCCCAATAGTCTCCAATATTCACGAATTTGGGTTCTACCTCCATACCAATGTTTACATGTTTTGTTTTCAACAGGGTGGTTATATCAAGGTTCTCAATCAGTGGACCTTTTACCTCACGGTGACGCTCTGTTTCTGGAATGTTAAGCTTCCACAGATTCTCATCTTCTTCTATAGCAGTCACGTTATAACATTCCAACACGTGACTTAGCTAAGTAGCCCACTCAGGCTGAGTCAGGTCCAAAGGATCTTGTGGTAACCAAAATATAGATGCTTGCACTTCTTGCAGTGCCTTATCAATACAGTCAACCCCGTCTTCAAAACTAAATGTCATTACAAATCCCTTGTGTAGAATATCCCATTCACCTGTACCATGACAGAGCTCTGTTTATACATACCAATTCATTGGGACAACATCCAGTGTATGACAGAACAAGTGCACCCATTCAGGTTGGGGCTTTTCCCCATAAGCTTGGGCCCATTTGGCAAAATGCACATGCAGATCATCTTTCCCTTCTTACTTGTTTGTCATTTGCATCTTAGGCTTCCCAAATCATGTTCTCATCATCCTCCTACATTTGCACCAATCATCAAAGCTTCCCTTATGCGTACCCCACCATCTTGCGGTCGTAGTGCACAGTGTCCATTCCAACGCCTGGAAGCGCTGCTTTTCTGGTACCTTCCTTTCAAATGCATCCAAATATATATCTACCTCATTCATACCATCATAAGTAGGTAGAACTCTTACCTTTGAGGACACACAGTGCAATGATCAGGTCATCATGTTGCAATTCAGCATAGTCAATTCATGCAACTGATTCTGTCAGCGTTCTAACTCTTCATCGGAGTTCTAAGTGCAAGAACTCTCATGATGCCAAGTAATCCACCCATCTGTGGTGGGATTCACCCAATATTGATCTTGCGTTGTTATCTTATAGATACAGTCCAAATCATCATCACTCTCATAATCACAGACTAGTTCAGTATAGTGTGATCACTTAGCAAGATCTAGGGGTACTATTACGTGTAGAAATTTATTCTCAAAGATTATCTTTCACCTCTTTAGATTGATTACCCCATTCATATCAGTAACCTAGTAAATTCCTAGGAGTGTGGTATAGGGATTGTTGTCATCCACTATCTCTATTACTTCAAAGTCAGCCAGCGTGCTTGCACCTTCAATATCCACAGTCATCCCCTACAGCTGCCCCATGGGGATGATCTTTTGTTGATTGGCCATCCTTAGCTAAATTGGAGACCAGTATAGTGTGGGTCTCCCCATTCGTTCCCAAGTCTGCTTTGGTAGGATGTTCGTATCTGACCCCAGGTCCAAATAACTTGATCCATTTCATACCCTCCTATCTGCGCAATCAGTCTCATCTCCCGTCCCATTCTTGTTTTATTCTTACCAAACTTTCATACTATGTGTGGCTCACCGGACGTGGTTCCAGTGCATTTATTGATGAGCTCTTGTAACCCTTTCACAACCTTACTATCGTGTAGTAAATTCATACAGGTCTCCAAGAAAGTTGTGAGCATAGAGGGGTCCATCTCCTGCTCAGGCTTATCCTTGCTTCCTGAGGTGGAGGCCTCAGCGAAGCTCTTCTTAGCTTCCATGAATGTTTCATGTGCGCACTCCAAATTGAACTTAGCCTCCTTCGTTGAAGCTTTGTGGACCTATGTATTGTCTCTTTGTTGATTTCCCTTGTCATCTCCTATCGCGATTCCACTCCTGAGCACTATATTTATGTTTATATCCTCTTCCCGTGGCTTAGACCTCATCATCTGCAAGTTCTGAGTTTGTGTAGGTGGTAGTGCCCCTTTGTCGCGTATCCTAGCTATCAATGTAGGACAATCTTCTATTTTATGATCAAACAGTGTGCAATACTTGCATGACAGACGTGTTGGGTTAGTGCAGTCACGGGCATAGTGCCCTAGTCCTCCGCAATTGTAGCAAATCAACTATCCTCAACCTCTGCCAGGTCCTCCTCCACCTCAGCTTCGTCCGCGCCATCCCTATGCTCTGGTCAGGGGGCCATGTTTCTTCCTGAACCCTATAGGCAGTATTTCTATCCATCATCAACTTATAACTCCTACAATTACTCTCATCATGCCCTACCAACCTACAAAAGTTGTAGAACAGTTGTTGCGGTGTCTGTACAAACTTTTGCAGCAAATGGCAGCTATCCATGGCATGTCTTCCTGCTACCTGATAGATAGTGCACCATAATGCAGGCCTCGTGCTAGGTCCTTCTTAAGCTTCTGGCCTTAAAGGCATCGATCCTCCTTCGGTAATATAGTTCACAAAGACCGGGAAATGGTCCTTATCATGCCCCTGACTCTTGCATTTCAAGCACCATACCTCCTCGCGCACCTGTATTCGAACCTTCCTATCTTGCTTCAGAATTTCTATCTCAAGGCATAGGTTCTTCAGCTGCAAATGGATCTTCTGAATCCCCAAGTTTGGATCTTGCATCGAAGTTTCATGTAGTCTCATGGAAATCTCCAAGGCGACCTCCTGAGTGGTTATCTTCTCTATCACAACACGACCCGTAAGTGTGGGAGTAGTGAAGCCACAAAGCACTCGCGATGCTGTCCATCTGTCAAATTCATGTTGGCTTCACAAATTGTACACTTCAACCTCTGATCTAGTTCCCAACATGTCTCGCTTGGTTGCATCACAATTTATTTTAATCCCATAATGGATTGTGCCTCAGATTTAGGCCTACTAAACTCTCTATTTACTGTTGTCTAGATGTTTTCCACTCCAACATTCGGGTTGTCATTAGAGTACTTGATATACCAGGTTATTGCATGATCTTGTAAAGCACTAACCAATGTCTCCTTCTTTATACGATCATCTATAACACCTTGAGCTTCCCATACATCTTTCACAATGAACCAGAATTGATCAGAGTCCTAATTTCCCAAGCTTTTGAACAAAGGTAGCTTCACTGAATTTGCCATAATGAACTACGGTGGAGGTGGAGGTGGTACGAGTGAAGTCGCAGGTGATGGTGGTGAAGTTGGAGGTGGTGTGGGTGGAGGTGGTATTTGCGGGAATCCTTGTCTTATTAACTGAATAGAACTTTGTGGAGAAACCTTCGCTATCCCTTCCTTGTCACCTCGCAGAGGTGAAATAAATGGACTATACTCCAAACCATTTTTTTCTTCATTCCTTTAAGTTTTTCCACTTCGTATAATTCTAAACAACAAGGTAGCTGCATAACTAATTTTTTTCACAATAGAATTTTAATCTAGGTATTCAAAGATTTCAGATACTTAGCTCACAGTCCTTTGAAAAAGTGTTTCTCCACCTCGCTGTAGCTAACTAAGGTGTCGACCACGAAATCAATCACAAACCATCCTATGACATGATCGAGCAAATGATTAACAATGCAAGCAATCTTGTCCTCAGATGCTTCCAATCTTTGTACTAGCTTTGGGGTCCAAACAATAGTATCATCAAGTTTCCACCTTCCTTGGCTATCTTCTAGCTTCACGATCCATATGTACAACTCAATTGGGAACGAGCAAAAGAAGATCTCATGGATCTCTGCATACAGGTATCTATCTAACAACTATTCCTTTGTTAGTCATGGGTTTCTATTCTCCTGCACTGCGAATTCATGGATATCCCTATCCAACCAGTCTCTGATCTCCTTCTTAGTTTGATTCTAGTTATACGGTATCACATATCTCTTATGAAAATTCCTGTCCTGACGATGGAACCATTTTTTGGCTTGAGGGGGTCTTACCTAGGTTCAACTTTAATTAGCTAAACAAATCCCAACACTACTGACCCTTTCGGCATCAACCCGCAGAGTGCAGACTAAAGTCTCACCTGAAGTAATATGGGGGGATTCTAGATCCAAATTTCCACACCCTAAGATGGTTGTGATGTCATTTTATTCCCTCTATCCCTACCTTCATGTAAGTTACTTCACTCTAGGGCTTGCACGATGAGCCCTTTATTCCATCCTTCAATACCTCTGCAAAAGGGTATGATCGACCTTCGTGCAACCCAAGCCTACTGTTCAGGTGCTTTCGCACTAATATGGTAGTGTGCCGTGTAGATTCCATAATTAATCTAGGTGACTTGCTTATCTTATCAAACAATTATAGTTAACACTACGTAAACAGATATTTCTAAATGCGTTCAATTATTGAATGTAATTTCATTCATTCACGCATCAAAGGTATAGGAATTGCCAAAACTTTCTCTTTATTGATATCTTCCAAGTGATTACAGACTCTATCCACCCTGTGCACATAGCTGCAGGGGTCTGCGCACTCAACTGCGGACTTCTACCCTAGGCCTCTATGCACTCAGTTACAGAGCCTCTACCTATGCTACAACCCAAGACTTAGACTTCTTATTATAACTACAACTCTCTTACATTGTGTCTCTAACTACTCAAATCTTAGCTGTTTTTATACAATCCCATGGTCCACGGACCATCGGTAGATCTATTACAGCCGACTTTACTTTACAAAACTAAGGGTAGTCTATCCTTTATGACACATGACACCTTCACGTTTCGTGACCACAAAATGTGGAGACTTTACAATTTTATTACAAAATTTGACTCAAACATGGGATTTTGTCCCCAAAACTACCCTTGGGGATTCCACTCCCAACACCCCTTGTGGAAAGAAAACAACAAGTGGGATAATGTTGGGTTGTGTTATATTATTCCCATGACTTTCCCTAGTAATCCAGGGGGTTAGAGGGGCAATGAAGGCCCCCCTTTCATTATGCTAATTGAATAGTGAGGGGGTCATAGGGGTTTTGAGGGGGGCGGGTAGCCCCCCATTACGGGGTCCAAGGCAGCATCCCAAGGAATTTTCTTTTGGACCCCATATTAGGTTGGGTGAACTCACATATGGTTTTTTCCATGGTTTTTCCACATGGTTTTGGATGTGATGGTTTTCGATCCATGATATTGGATGCTTTGACATGTATAAATATGTATTGTAACATTGAAATGAGCATGATGAAAAATCAATCTAGTAGTCCAAGTTTTGGGATCCAGGGGAAAATCTCTATGTATATGTGCTTTATGTGCTATGCTCTCGCATTGTTTGTTTTCTATGTCTTAGAATTCATATGTAGGTAATTTCTATATGGGGTTAGAACCTACAGAGGCATAAAAAGTTTATGGAGAGCTACATGTTTTCACTCATTACTCATTCACTGCTTTGCAAATGATCAGTTGTCGAGGATTCATAAGAATAGTGAAGTTGAAGCCATTTCATGAGCCACAAAAACTACCAAATCTTCATTAGACCCTATCCATTGCATAGTGCTTAGAAAGAGATTTCCAATGGTATGTAGAAGTCCAAAAAAGGATTCCTGGATTAGAAGTTAGAGCCTGTTGATGATTAGCTTTGGAAGACCTAGAAAACAAAGAAAAAACACTAAGGGATGAAGAAAAATGGCAATCGGAGTTCTAAGACAAATCATAATCGCAGATCGGGCTTTATGGCAGGCAAGGGATACTGACGGGGTGCAAAAACAATGATCCATCGATCATCGATATCACATATCAGCCGTTTGTGGGTCCAAATGGAGCATTTATTGGCATATCAGCAGTTGAGGGCCCCAAGCACAGAACATTCCACAATATCGTTGATCAGTGCATTGGCATATCAGTGGAGGAAAGGGCTACCACTCTAAAAAACTTGCAGGGGACAAATTGTGTGATGTAGTGTTACATCACCATGGGAGGCTGAGAATCATTTACAAAGGAAATGTGGAACAAAACCAAGACCAGACTGCCACCTTCTCTCTCCTCCACCTGGCATCGACGCATCGACAAAGTCTAGGAAATTGATGATTGATGGGGTTTCCATTCGAAGACCATGTGAGGTCTGATTCTGTGATATAGTGTCAAATCTCTGGGAAAGTTTGAAAAACAAATACAAAGGAATTATCTACAAAAACAAAGGTTGAGCCTCCCCATTCTCTCTCCTCCACTGTTAAAATTTCTGTTTTCCCACCCCGGTTTTCAGTTTCTCCTTATTTCTCCCTTGTAGTTAAATGCCCTTTCCCATAACCATACATTCAACAAGCTGGAAAAAATAAATTTGCTGAAAACACAAATTATGGAAAATATACAGAATGCTGGAAATTGCATAAATAAAAATCAGCAGTAATAAACAGCCATTAAAACACTGATATTTTTGGTCAACGTGACCCTGGAAAAACCCCCTACAACTCTTGGGGAAAACCAGTTTGAGAGCTCTTCTTTTTTTCTGAAAGATGTCTTTTTGCAAAATAATTTTTTTTCAGCAAGCAAACTTATCCGTTTTCAGCCTAACAGACCACCTGGAAACTTCTCAGTTTTCAGCAAAAAATCAGCTTTTTCTGCTTGTTCTTGCTGCTGTTCTGCTTGTCTTTCTGTTGTTCTGATTTTGCTGAAGAGCTGCCTGGTATGTGTGCCAA
>APFE031191597.1:199112-213348 GCA_000404065.3 Pinus taeda
AGCTCCACAGTTAGGAAGAGCACATTGGGATGCACATTCATTGTTGGATCAACAACTGTTTCTTGGTTCAGTCAGAAGTAGAGATCAATTGCATTGAGCTCAACAAATGCCAAGTACATGGCTGCCAGGCTGGTAGCATGCGAGGCCATCTGGTTGAGGAAGTGCTCGTGGGCTTGTTTGGGAAAGAGTTGGAGCCCACCATGATCCACTGTGACAATCAAAGCTGCATCAAACTCTTTGAAAATCCAGCTTTTCATGATTACTCAAAGCACATCGGGATACACTATCATCACATCCAGGACATTGTTTAGAGAGGTATAGTTACAATACATACCGATAAAGGAGTAGACAAAAATATTCTGTCCAAGGCATTGCAAATGAGCATATTTGTTTACCTCGGAGATAGGTTGGATGTAGTACAAAACACCTTCCTCTCTAAGAAGGAGTGTTGATTGGAGTTGAGAAGGAAGGGTTCTACTTGCTTAAGTGCCAAGGCTAGTAGAGGGGACCTACAAGGCAACCACTTAGCAAAATTATTAATTTAATTAACTATTTCCTAAAGTTGGACTTAATTTAAATTCCTACAATGAAATGATTTAATCTCAAGTTCTCAACACTTCATTAAGTTCTAATCTCAGCCATTAGAGTGATGGTGGGGCCTAGGTCGAATTATAAGAGGGAATTCGGTGCAGAAGTGGCGAATTCGATTTGGCACAAGAGAGTGTGTTTTCTTAACAAAGAAGACTAGGGTTTCAACAAACAACAAAGATTCAACAACCAAGGAGAGACAGGGCCGAATAGCCCTAACTTACTAAGCTTTAGCGCAACTATACGGTTCACATGAGGGCATAGAGAGGCCGAGTTCCACATTTGTACGTGTACAATGTGTAGGAAGGTCGTACTGCACAACTGTACAACAAAGCAAGTGCACAGGAGGGTGTTCGTTTTTTTCTTGAGGCGCTCATCAAAGGTTTTCTGTTGTGAAAGGAGGTGTTCTCTTGCTGTAACTTTTTTGAAGATAACATTTTGCTGAGATATGTTAAAAATTTCTGTTTTCCCACCCTGGTTTTCAATTTCTCCTTATTTATCCCATGTAGTTAAATGCCCTTTCCCATAAACATACATTCAACAGGCTGGAAAAAATAAATTTGCTGAAAACACAAATTCTGGAAAATTTACAAAATGCTGGAAATTGCAGAAATAAAAATTAGCAGTAATAAACAGCCATTAAAACACATTAAAACACCGATATTTTTGGTCAACGTGACCCTGGAAAAACCCCCTACAACTCTTGGGGAAAACCAGTTTGAGAGGTCTTCTTTATTTCTGAAAAATGTCTTTTTACAACAAGAAAATTTCAGCAAAAATTATAGCAAAATAATTTTTTTTTAGCAAGCAAACTTATCCATTTTCAGCCCAATAGACCACCTAGAAACTTCTCAGTTTTCAGCAAAAAATCAGCTTTTTCTGCTTGTTCTTGCTGTTGTTCTGCTTGTCTTTCTGTTGTTCTGATTTTGTTGAAGAGCTGCCTGGTATGTGTGCCAAACTGTTGCCTCTTTCTCCTTCTTGTCCAGAAATCTCCCTTGCTCTCTTGCTCTTCTTCTCCCAATCTACTCATGAAAAAATGAATGATCTTTTCCTCCTTTAATCTAACTCCAAGTGACTTTTAGGTGATCCAAGTGACTTTTGGGTGATCTCTAAATCCAATGGCTGAAATAGATTTAGATCAATGGTTGAGATTAAATGCACATTTAAATCTCACTTTCATTTTTTAATTCACCCAACTTTAAAAGACCCACTTAGTCATCTTTATTTCCAAAGTCACTTTTCCTTTCTAATTTTACATTAACTTTATTAAAGTCACTTTAAAATTAGACTTTAGTAACTTTATCACTTAAAGTCACTTTTAAATTAGATTTTAACTTTATAAAAATTATAAAGTCACTTTAGGAGAAAAATTAAATCTTTTGGACACTTTTCCCTAGGCCAAAGATCAAGGCCTAAGGGAACCACCTATCCTCCGGTACCAAATTTCAACATCCACATGGTGGAATATGTTAAATCTCACAGTGTCGCAGTCCCATAGTCCCACAGTCCTGATGTCTTGCAGTCCTGTAGTCCTGCATCTCGCATCCCATAATAATGTTATATTGTAGTCCCACAATCCCGCATCCCGTAACATCACAGTCCCATAGACTCTCAAACCTTACATTATCGTCGATTTGTGATATAGTGTTACATCATCGAGGGAGGCCGAAAACAATTTACAAAGGAATTTCATTGAAAAAACATGGTCGGGCAGACCCTTTCTCTCTCCTCCACGTGGCAGTACGACGAACGACATTGTTGTACATAGGGTGATGTTGCCATGCAGGGGACATATGGCATTCAATTTTGATGTTTTCAGGGGTCCTATGGGGCCATTTCCAGGTGACATGTGTCACCACTCACAAGGTGACATGTGGTAGTGATGATGTCACCCCATAGATCGGAAATCGTAGGAGTCTTACGGAAAAGCTAAAGGGAAGGTGCATACAACACCAGGATGCGAGATTTCAAATAACAAAGGAAAAGGCCCCCCTAATAGTAGTGGAAAGCCTTAGCCCCTAAAGGGCTAAACCTCTGGTTCCAGCCCTGTGTCATATCAGGAAAATTACAAAAGGGGCTATAATAAAGGGGGCTAAGGGGGAAATAAAAAAGGTGTTTGCTTCACCTGTTTTAGAGATAAAAAGCCCATGCCCAAGAGTAATCTTTGTTATACTATAATATGCAACCCCAGGCTAGATGAGGGCGCCGATTGTGTTGAGCAGGACTTTAAAGGCAGAAATGATAGGGTCAGTGCCGAAAGCAACTGTAACAATACATATAGAAGATTGAGCATTCAAAACTAGGCAGATTTGGGCACCGATTGTATTCAACATGAATTTAAAGGAAGAAATTACAGGATCGACACCGAAAGCAGCTGTAGTAGTAAATCAAGAAGAGGGAGCATTCAAAACCAAGTATGGGTGGACTCATAAATGGATCTTTGTGACACACTTCCAAGGTTGACGTCAAAGTCACTAAAGGCAAAAATGACAAGTGTTAGCTGAGTGGCACAGGAGACCATACCGTGAACTAGGTGCAACCTGAAGCCAAAGTAATTATAGGGAGGGGCACAAATATATTGCATTAATGTTTCATCTATTTTGTGATCTTGTGATGTTCTTTCCTTTATGAGGCAATTACTATTTTTGTGATATGTTTTGGACACAAAGCCTTCCTTGGTCGAGATAGCAAGTTGATATGACAGCAGAGACTCGACCTAGGGATATTTTGTACTATATCATGATTGATAGCACACCCCCTATCCTTATAAATAAGGGGTAGAAACACTAAATAAAGGTTCTAAAATATGCAAAGAAAGGTTGTTATTATTGTGATACTGTACCACTTAGTTACAGAGATCTTGCAAAATATCACAGGAGTAGTGGTGATTCTCCTTTTTAAGTATTATAGTCTGTTATTTCTTGTTTTCATCCATTTTGTCTATTTTCTTCTCTGAATTCATGCAAAAATAGATGCAAAAATATTTCATACTTTCCTACAGATTCATTTGAATTGAGCTGTTAATGCACATGCCTGTTTGATGGGTTGAAATTGTATCTTTAAACTGCACTACATGAATCATAGCATACAACTTCTTTTATGTCCATTATATCTACCTGTAACTGAGATAATTGTGGCAGATATCATGGTTTCAGGCTCTATGTTTTTTAATACAAAGTTCTTGGTGCTTTGAGTTCCACATTTTGAGTTATCCCTTCTCTTTTTCTTCTCTCATTTATTCCACAAAGTTGATTAAACTGTAAGCCTTTGAAGTACTCAACCTCCACTATTTTTTGTTATATTTCTGGGAACTGTGTATGTGTAGAAATACTGACATACTTGACTTATATCTTTGGATGAAAGAACCAACTGTTGAATCTTATATATGTGCATAAAACATGGGTGATGTCTCTTTCTACTTGAGAATCATTTGAGACACACCAATCTAGATGTACCCAGGCACTGGTCTTGTAATAAATCTAAGGGTGTCTCTAGGAGATACAACATCTTCTAGCGTCGTTACTGCGGAATGTATTGAAGGATTTCTCCCCCGGGATATGTCAAATTGAGCACCCTTCATGTAGGTGAGAGAAGTTTGTTCTTATTTCATTCACATCACATTGGCGACTCCAAACCCACCTCATTATCATTCATCGCCCTATCTTTTAAAAGGCCTCATACTTGCTTAGACACCTCTCAGCAGAAATCCCTATTTGTATTTGACCATGAAAAATTAGTTTTCATGAAAGTATGGAAAGAGAAAACTCCCCCTACATGTGCTGCTATCTCACCAGCGTTTGAAACTTCCTCCTCCATTTCTCTGCCCACTGCTGCTCAGTATTCATGATTGGCTCCAAAGATCATGACATACCATGCTTTCCCTCCAACCACTATGGTCTTGACCCCAATTCCTCAAGCAAATTCTAATCCCCCTCCGCTAATTCAGATGGCTCTTCCATGATTTTTACTAAATAACTATGCACCTCTTGATTTACCTCAACCCCTAGGTGATATGCCCCAAGACTACTTAAAGCTTCTACCTAGGTTTAATGGCGAAGATGAAAATTCTACTCAGAACCACATTTAGGCCTTCTTTGATTTTGTTGAGAACGTGAATGTAGAACAACTAGATGTGGTCCCGAGACATTTTGTACAGTCCCTTGATGGAGATGCCATAAAATGGTTTAAAGCCCTACCAAATGCCTCTATCACCACTTGTGAGGAACTTGAAACCTTCTTCACACAAAAGTGGGGTGAGAAGAGAAATCATGAGTACCTCCTCACAAAGTTCAATGCCATCAAGAAGAAGCCAAAGGAAGATATCTCAGAATTTAATAAGAGGTTCAATAAGCAACATAACAACTTTCCTACTGAGATAAAGCCTCCTCTAGTTGCGGCTCGTGTAGCTTACTTGGGAGCCTCTGAATCTCACTTTGGTTTTACCTTAAGAGAAATGAAGTCTCCCACTTTAGATCAACTCCAAGTCAATGCTCTTTGTGTAGAAGAAAATTTTGCCTGAACAGGGAAGTCAAGTGGAAATCAAGAAACCACTAGGAATAGAAGAGGTAAAGAAGAAGCTTCCTCCTCTGGTCAAACAAGAGAATCACCATATCTAAAGTTGGAGGAGCTGGATAAAATCATAAGGAGCTTGTCACATAAGGTTGGAAAACTCTAAATTAAGAATAGGAGTCTCTCCAAAAAAATTCTCAAGGCAACAACAGGGGATATAACCCATGATATAGAAGGCCTCCATTATAGATACTAATAAGGGAAAGAAACAAACAAACATATCAAATCCCTCATTCTCTATATTTATAAGATGATACTAATGAACAATGGTTAGATACACAGGAGATGTAGGGAAACTTATATTCTACTTTTTTCGAAGAAGAACATGGGAATATGGCTCACCAAGAGCCCAGTCATGATAGAGAAACAATAGAAAAGGAGGAAGATATAGATTATTAGTTTAAACAATTTGCACATTTCATGTAATCACAACTACACCAAAGGTATGATGTAAGATATTCAAGAAAGAGGTCAAAGGAGGTAGAACAACAAGAAGCAACTACCCCCCAAACTATTCCCTCAGTACCAGATAAAGGGAAAGGTAAGCTAAATCCTGACCCTGCCAGGGTAAAATTTCCCTTGAATAAGGAAAGAAATAGCTTAGAGGGGCACACAACAAAGGAGGCACTGGTTCTGCAGAAAAATACCCGTGGTAGTAAGGAGAAGTAGAGTTGGGAGGTATAGAAAATACCTAATATACATTCAACCTTCAGAAGGAGATTAAAAAGGTAAATAATTTTGTTCTACTAATTGTGCTTTTGAATAAGCCGACCTATAAAGCTCATGTATCTCAATTCATGCATCCCACCCATGATTCTATAAATCTTCAGGAAGAGAGGTCAATGGTAGTCTTTGGGTCACATGTGGAAGAAATCGATCCTTCTACTACACATTTCTATGTGACTTTGGGAATCCATGACCTTCTTTTGCATAATTGCATGTTGGACTGTAGGCCCTCCCACAACCTCATGCCATTGGAAGTAATGGAACAACTTGGCTTGTAGATCACCAGGCCCTACAAGGACCTATACTCCTTTGAATCCAAGAGGGTCAAATGTTTGGGAATGATAAAGGATCTAGTGGTGAACCTGGCTCAAATCTCGGTGAAGAACGTGATAATTGACATAGTAGTGGAAAATATACCCCCTTGTTTTGGCATGTTTCTCTCTAGATATTGGGGTTCCAAGGTGGGAAACTCTATCAATTTGGATATAACGTATGCCACCATTCCCACCTTTGGAGGAGAAAAAGGAAGACTATATAGAGAATACATGTTTGTAAAAATTGTGACCTTAGTTAAAGGCTCAAAAATCTCCCTAGTGTATGGAAAATAAAGTGACATCTTTTGTCTACACCTAGAAGAAGATGAGTCTATCTTAAAAGAAACATTAGTCCACCTAACATGGAAGCTAGAACATCAACATGTAAGTGAAAGAAAAGTATGGAACCATAGTTTGATGGAGCCAATTCAAAAGAGGGAAATGGGGCAGGAGTATTATTGGTATCTCCTGAGGGCCGCCTCATACCCATCTCATTCAAGCTTTAGTTCGAAGAAACTAACAACATGGCAGAGTGTGAAGAATTGCTCCTTGGGTTACAGACTGCAAAAAATATGAATATTGAATGTCAAACAATTTATGGAGACTCTAAGATATTCATAAGACAAATTAGAAATTAATGTCAGGCCAAACACCCAAGACTAAGTACCTACCGAAATGAAGTGTGGGATTTAATTGAAAATTTCTTCCTGGATTTTAACATCCAATTTTTGCCCAGAGAAGGAAATAGAATGGCTGACTCTGTTGCTATAGCTGCAAGCACTTTTAGGCCCCTTATAAATCCTCTCCTTAGATATGCAGTGGAAGTCAGGTGTAATTCCTCCATACCTGATAACATCAAGCACTGGCAGGTGTTCGAAGATGACAAGCAAGCGGAATGATTCATAGAAGTCGTTGGGGAATTTTCTAACTCCACCATCGATCAAGAAGAAGAATAAGAGGAAGAAGAAGAAGAAAATCAAGAAGCCACTTCATGGAAAGATGCAATGGATGGGCATAAAATTTTTCAACCGAAAGGGAATACTATCCCTCGGAGACTCGTCCCACTAGAAAGGCTTTTTTAAAAAGATGACATAGCCAAAAAAAAAATGGCTCTTGATCAAGATGTCAAAAGGAATCCCCTTGCATTTAAAAAGAGGTATTTATATTAAGGAATTTAGACTTCTGTGATCCATAACATTGTTTAGAGAATTTTCGGCGAAATCACCTTCTTTTCAAAACCTACAAAGATGTTTTTGATTGGTCTTATGATGTTTTGAAAATGTTTGATACTAACATCATACAACATAATATTCCTTTGAAAAGTGGAATGAAACCCTACAAGAAGGAATCAAACAGATAAATCCACTCCTACTCCCCTCCATTGAAAGGGAGGTAAGGAAGCTGCTCCACACAAAGATCATAGTACCTTTAAGATACTATGAGTGGGTAGAGAATTTGCCCCCAGTCCAGAAAAGGAATGAAGGGATAAGACTATGTGTAGACTTCTGGAATCTAAATAGGGTGTCTTTGAAAGACAACTATCCACTACACAAGATGGATAATATATTGCAGAAGGTGGTTGTTTCAGCCAGAATGTCCATGATGGATGGGTTCTCTGGATACAATTAAGCGGTACTTCATCCCTAGGATCAGGGAAAGATCTCTTTCACCACCCCATGGGGAACATTTATGTATGCTCGCATACCTTTTGGGCTGATAAATGCAGGGGACACATTTCAGAGATCCATGGACATAACTTTCATGGGGGAGTAGGAAACATTCATGGTGGTCTACTTGGATGACATCACAGTCTTTTCCAAGACTAAGGAGGACACATCCTCCACTTAAAACTCACCTTTGAGAAGTGTAGGAGATATGATCTCTCCCTGAATCCTAAGAAATCTCAGTTCGCCCTAAGTGAGGGGAAGTTGCTAGGACATATAGTAGCATAGGAGTTTGAATCATAAATGAGTTGAAGCCTCAACCACATTCCTCAGCTCAAGAATAAGAAATAATTCCAAGCCTTCTTGGGGAGACTAAATTTCTTAAGGTGATTTATACCCAAATGTCCAGAGATAGTCAAGGGTATTACATACATGCTCAAGAAGGGAAATGAAGTCAAGTAGAGCCCTGTCCCCCGTGATTATTTTAGTAGAATCAAAGAAGATTTGGTTGAAGCCCCACTGTTAGCCAACATTAACTATTCAATGTCTTTCTACATATTTTCTTTCGCCTCTCCACATACCATCATTGCAGTGATGCTATAGAAAAGTAAAGTGGGTTTTGAGCAACCCATCACCTTCTTCAACCAGATCCTAAGGGATTGTTTTAGTGGCCACAACCACCCTATAGAATTTTTCCTTAGGTTCATTATAGAGCCTCCCTACCAACCATCCTCAACAGCATGTCTTGCATTATCAAGTACATGAGCTTCAGTGGTTTTCTAGTAGCTTGACAACCTGTGCATGGTAGCTTGCTTCACTCCCCTCATATGTTGCTTCTCTAGACTTGGTCCACCTACTAGATGAGTAGCTCCCTCAAGAAATTGTGCAATTCTAGAGGGGAACCATTATTCCCTCCAAAAATTGCACAATTTTGGAGGGGAACCAGTCTTCCCTCTAGAAATTGTGCAATCCTGACTAGTAGCTTGTTGGGCTTTGAAACGACACAATCTTGTCAATAAACCTTCCTAGCGAAAACTATGCAATTTGGCCCAGCAGGACTTCTCAACCCATAAATTGTTAAATTTTGGGCTACAGTCAGCTACTCCTCCGAGAAATTGCACAATCCCTCTGGGTAGCTAGCCCATCTTCCTCCCAGACACTATGCAAAAATGCCCCTCGGTCAAGCAAGCTGTTGCATGTGCCTTCAGTTTGACATGTTCCACCTAGGACTTAGGAGACTTGATTTGCATACATGGGTTGGTTTTCCCCAAATAGAAAAAATCAACATGAAAAAAGCATCACTAGATTTTAGGGAGCTATTTTTAGCAACTTGAGGTTACATGCAAAGATCATTTTAGAAGCTTTCCTCCAAGCATCGCTTTTTCCTAGATTTGTGGGATGCACATCATGAGCCTCAAACTTATTTATTTGATGCTTCAGAGCTCATTCTTCACATCGATCTTGAAGCTCTGATATCCCACAACACATCCATGAGTCTTCGACACATCCAGCTCAACTATTTCCGGGTAAGTCTGCTTTACTTGTCCTTTTCAGCATTTCTGTCACTTTTTTGTGTTTTTTCTTGTGTGAGTGTTGTCTTCTTGATTTATTTGAATGATTTCTATTGTTTACATGCATATTAGCTTGTACAAACACCCTTTCAATTTTCGTTAGCATCTCACAGTTGTCGCTTTGACAACTCGTCTCACACACATGCACATTTTTCTGTTTTCTGAATCTTGCATCCATTTTTTGCATGCATTGTCATTAACCTCTACTTACACTTAGCATCTCCATGCATTCACATCTTCATTTGCTTTCAGTTTCCCGTCGATGGGTCTGGGCAACCTTGGCCCAGACTCTGCCTCACCAAGACAACATTGCACAAATCTAAGAAGGAAGGCTCTACCTTCCTCCCAGAAAATGCCCATTTATGGTGAGTGATTATCCTCCAGTCTTGCCTTATGCAATTCTAAGAGCCCGTGACTGCTGGCCCAGAAAATTGTGCAATGTAGTTCCTAGGCATCTATCTCTTACTAGCAAAAATTGCACATTGCACAATCCCAGCACCTAGTAGGTCAGTCTGGATTGTTCATTGTGAAATTCCAATAGCCAGCTAGCCTCTAGATAGTTTAGATTACCTTTCGCATAGTTTCGGTGGCTAGTCTCTTGGCCTCCCAGTGAAAATTGCACAATCCTTACCAGTGAATCCCCAAGTATGTAGCATGCCATCCCTCAAGTTTGGTTTTTTTTTAGCTGACAAATTTCTCGCCATGAATTTTACCATGTCTCCAGATATAGCAAGTGCTTGTCTATCTATCAACAGTTCAGGATCAATGGCCTCCAATAGAGAAGGATCAAAGGAAACCGATGGAAGTGCAACTGGAGCAACAATTGAGTGATTGTCTACAAGTTTGCCAATCTACGAAGACACCAACCTGATTGTAGACCAAGACATCAAGCTAAAATGGAAATAGGTTAGTGATGCATTCTCAGGAACTTTTGGGGAATACCTCAAACACCACCAATTCTATGTGAACATTCATAATTCTGGCTTGTACGAGATTTCATACAGGTACCCTGTGTTCCCATGCGTGGACATGATACGTTGGATCATCTCGCACACTGATCCCAAGATGATGAAATTCAGCAGTGTTAGTGGGATGGATATTTCTGCCTTCAGGGCATAAGATTATCAGGATATGTATCATTTGTCGAAGCCAGTGATCACCATGGAGACACCCTTCAGCATACCCACCAACAATGCCAACTCTAGGGATATCTTGAAGAATTGGGTAAAAGGGCCAGCCAAATTCAGGATGACACCCAACCATATTTACAATACGAAGATATTGCTGAAGGCATATCAATACTTGGTAGTCTTTGCATCTTGCTCGTATGGCCAAGAGAGCACAGAGACCTTTCCGTAGAGTTGGGTGATCACGTTGGACCAACTAGCCAGTGAAGGCAAAGCATGCAACTGATCCGACATATTGGCTCACAGGCTGAAGGAACATGTCACAGGAGCTTGGCAGCCACCTAAATGTCAACAAGAAGAAATCTACATGTCCACCTACATCTTGGAAGCAATCTATTCCTGTTAGGAGTTCTCGGGAATGAATTGGGCATGGACGTCGATGGAAACCTCTGTCAACACTTATTGCAAATTGTTTTGCGAATGCAACTTTGTAGGAGTTATCACATAGCTGTCAGATCATTTTTTCACTTTGGTGTACAAGATGATATTTGAGCAGAATCCACCTTGCATGTCGAAGGTAGCAATGGAGGAACTAAGCAACATAGAAAACTGGTATGCCTCACCCTCCGACACCTTCATACAGATGTACATTGCAGAGAAGCCTTCATATGTTTTTTCTGAAGTTTGCTATGGACAAGCTCATCATGCAAGAAGTATCATACTGCATCTCGGCAAGAGTGTCATCTAGGCTGCACTGGAAGAAGAAGGCACCTTCACCCACTCTTCTGTTACGGATCGGGTTATACGAGATATAAAACCTCAAGCATGCAGATGTTGAAACATAGGGGATCAAGAAATATTGTTTCAACGTTTGAAGCTTCAATCCGTACGACCCACATTGTATTGTCAAAGATAACTGCGCGTGAGTACAATTTCAGTGGATTCACGGGGCATGTCATTGGGCGAAAGAAGACCCATGGACATATTGTCACAGCTTCTCCAGGCCCAAAGAACCAGTTGACATTGTTGTTGAATGGTTAACGAAGTAGCATCTAGGAGAGCATCATCATCAACAACAACAGAGGTAAACATACTAGCGCGCGACAAAGGCAAGAGGAAGATTATTGAAATCACGGAGGTAGAAGAAAGATGTAATTTTAAAGTTACTATACCAACTTATATAGAAAGAAACTTTTGTGATAGAGGTGAAGAGGCAACAATGTGATAGGAGCAACGTGCAAAGGCAGAGAGAAAACAGAGGATGAAGGAAATAGAGAAGGAGTTGCACAGGTTGAAGGAGCAACGTCGGAAGGAACATGAGCTGTGTAGACAGGAGAAGGAAGCACAACAAGAATAGGTACAACATGGGGAACAACATGTACAGACATATGAAATTGCAACCTTATAGGTAATGGACTCATCCGAACATCTGGCACCAAGTAGATAGGGTGAGCAGTCATAGGAGTAGGACATCTCTCAAGAGATTGAAAAAGCACTTGAGTAGATGGATACGAATATGGAGTAGCAAGATATAGAGAAAGACATCGACTTCATGCCTTACCACCAAGAGGTCGACCTACCATCTTCATTAGATCTGGAAGTGGAGCAAGTCCCAAGCGACTGAGGAGAAATTGAGATCGTCGGAGACAATTGAGAATAAGAGATGCACAACATATCATTCGATGAGTCACATCATACAATTGTGCAATCTCACAAAGTGTCTACTCCAGATGACAGCACATCTCCTATGCAGTTTGAGGAACAAGTGATCATGTCTAATGTGCACAAACATCTAACAGCGTTGGCCGATGCTACTAGAGCATATGTTGAAACCACTAGCTCGAGTGTTCCCTCTTGATAGCTAAAAACGAGCAAGTGGCTAAGGACATTAGTACCAAATGACTAATTAATTACTAAAAAACAACTAAAATTTGCATATAAACCACCATTTTTCAGTCACTGACCAATAGTATCTAATTTACAATATCTTATAACACGACCAACTTTTAGTCATTTTTAGCTTAGTCATTAATTGGTTTCCTCAATTTTAACCATCTAGTAGTATATTTACTCATAAATTTGGTCATTAAATTTTCATTGGTTTAGTCATTTATTGTCGCAACTAATGACCAAATATACAACAAAATATTATATTATATGAATCCTTGAGAAAACCAATTAATGACCAAAAAAATATGACCAAAATGTTAGTCATGTTGTAAGATACTATAAATTAGCTACTAATAGTCATATATATGGAAATTTTAGTCATCATTTGAATACAATTAATGACCAAAGAAATATGAATAAATTTTAGTCGTGTTATAAGATACTGTAAATTAGGTACTAATAGTCGTATATATGCAAATTTTAATCATGATTTTAATAAAAAAAATTATCATATGCAGTAGTCGTTTATCTTTTTTTGGTATTTTCATATTCATTATATAAACGACCGATTTAGTAGTTTCTATTCATTTCATTTAATTTCATTCATAATAATTATAAACGACTGATTTAGTCATATATTCATTTTATTCAAATTCATCATTAATTAATATAATATACTAATTTAGTAGTTTTAGATTGATTTTATGTGTTCATTATTAATCAACATAAATTAATTAGTATGATTTTACGGCTAAATTTTTAAAAAATGCCATACAATACGCATGTTTAACTAATATGAGAATACAAAATTATATATGTTAATTATACGACTAAATAATATCAAGTGTAGATAAAACTAATTTCAACCATATAAATATTATTATATAAAATATCAAGTATTACAATATGAGTTTCCAACTTAATATCGGTTGGACTACAATTTATACATGAAATATTGTTTTATTATTTCAAAACATTATCACTATGTTTCCAAAGCATTGCGAGTGAATTTACCAACTCTTGAGGCTTGACCATCAGTCTCTATGAGTGTGCCCTATGCAATATATTGGCTCTAAGGGTATCACTAGACATATTCTCTTCTCTCTCTCATTTTTCATTTGTCACTCTAGTGTTATTGTTCTCCTCTTTCTTCAATTGTTGCTTCTTACCATCAATATTGAGTTCCTCTCCTGAAAATCAAAGAAGATACAGTGCAGAGTATAAGACATGAAAGACGATGAATACTTGAATATAAAACAAAGTGGACCATAAAATATTTATATGACATATACCTCAATATTCGATAGTGACCACTGTGCAACTAGATGAACTATATAATCAAAGCAAATAAAACATCACCATATAGAATAACACCTTAGGTACTTAGTATTCAGGATTCAACATGTTATGAAACCAGCTCAAGAAAAGGTAGAAAAGATAGATCAACGCCTTAGAATTCAACCTCTTTGAGGGGGAAACCTCCTTTACATTAAATAAATGAACAATTCTTGGATGATACAAATGAAAAGACCTCCTTTCTATATATATGAGTCTAAGGGGTCATTATATAATCAGAGCCAACATAACAATAATAATGTAAGGGCACAATAATAACAATAGTGGGCTTCTATGGGGCACAATAGTAACAATATGGGCACTACATGGTACATCAATATAATAAGTGGGTTGTACTAATAACAATAAGGGGTTACACTAGTAGTATAGGGGCCTAACATGCCCCTCTCCTTTAAAAAGCATTGTCCTCAACGCTTGAGTAGTTCTTGATG
>APFE031191597.1:214194-226918 GCA_000404065.3 Pinus taeda
TGATTCATTTCTTCTTTCTCTGGGGTGGGGTCCTGGCATATATCCTCTTCTTTTGATGTTTCTTGATCCTTTTCTTCCTCCTCTTCATATTCTATGTAAAATAATTTCTTCTCAGCACACTTATGACCTTTAGTGCAATTGCTATCACAATTGTAACAAAGCCCTTTTTCTCTTTTTTCTTCCAATTGTTGTGGTGTAACCCTTGTAGGTTGTGGAAGGCTAGGAGAAACAACACTTCCATCTTCATAGCTGTGAGGAGTAGAATTCATTGTTGCCATAATTTTATTTTCTAGTATGTTCACAAAACCCTTTTACTCTTTCCAATTGTTGTGGTGTTGCTCTAAAGGAGGTGTTGCTCTTTGTATCCTCATAATGTGTTATCATTTCCTCTATGAGAATTGACCACGTAACAAGTCGTTTACGAGACCAAAGCCCTTTATACCATAAAAATTGATCTGGTTCTAAATATGAAGATGCAATACATACCTTTTGTAATAGTGGTACACCATGTAGATCAAAATATTGCTCCATCTGAAGTATCAAATTTACTGGATCCTTCCCATCAAACTTCCTCATCTTGTTTTTTCTTTATTTTAGGAGCTCGATCTTGCAATGATTGTAACTATGTACTTTTAGATCTTTAAGTTCTAAAATTTTGATCTACAGTAGCCCTCTGTGTCCTCTTTCCAATGCCACCAGTCTGACCCCAATTGGATTCTCCAATGAAGAGTTATACCAAATCTCCCACAGTGACCTGATTATAGACCTTTCCAGAAGAGCAAACTTCTATGAAGTGCCACGTGTCACTATTTGGACCTTTGGCTCTGAAAAATATCTAGACGAAACTACAGTTTGTCCTCTTTCTGTACCTTTTTGCAAAATTTCAATCCGATGCTCAGAGAGAAAGTTATGACGATTTTCCCCAGGTCACCTGTTTGGAATGTAATTCATAAGTCTGCACAAAGACCAACTTCCTCAGCTCATATCTCCGCCAATATAATGCAAAAAGTTCTGAAATTCAGGAACAGAGATTCAGTGCGATGTATTCTCAAATGGGTTTTTTTTTTTAGCTTCTGAAACGTCGCAGAACAAAAGTTATAGCGAAAATGCCACGATGACCTGTTTGGAGTAGCAAAACCCTAGAATCCAAAGCTCTGATACCAAATGTTATGAAACCAGCTCAAGAAGAGATAGAAAAGATAGATCAACGCCTTAGATTCAGCCTCTTCGAGGGGACAACCTCCTTTACATTACATAAATGAACAATTCTTGGATGATACAAATGAAAATACCTCCTTTCTATACATATGAGTCTAAGGGGGTCATTATATAATTAGAGCCTACATCACAATAATAATGTAAGGGCACAATAATAACAATAGTGGGCTTCTATGGGGCACAATATTAACAATATGGGCACTACATGGGTACATCAATATAATAAGGGGGTTGTACTAATAATAATAAGGGGTTACACTAGTAGTATAGGGGCCTAACACAAAAACACCTTAGGCACAATCATACCAAGTTACATGTTAAAAATATCAGGCAATAGATAACGTGCGAAAACAAATGGAGAAAAAAAACTCGATGTAAAAAATATCCTTATTGCTTGTTCTAGAAGAGTCATGTTCCTTAAGTTTGGATATTCTTTTGCCCACGATAAAAGTTCCTCACTATTATGACTTATGTTTTAGGATCATGAGATTGATCCAACATCATATTGGATTGTGGAGACAAAAGGATTCAACTTTCCAAGATGAGTACCTCACTTAGTTGAATGAAGGTGCTAGCTGTGTGTAGTGTCAAAACCTTAGGGAAGTAGAACACTAAGGCCTAAGAAAATATATCACCACCTGTCCAATGAAAGAAAAAATTTCAAACCCACAATGGCCTTTGGGAGTACATTTCATTGAATGGATATCACACTTTGAAAGATGATTTTCTAATACAATGAGAAGTGTACATATATTGTTACAATGCCCCTCATAGTCAGACCATATAGTTGTGTCCTCTAATATTAATCATATTATACTATTTAACTATAAATTATGACTATGAAATAATTATTAGTTTGAATAATTAGTCTGAAATTGTGTTTTTAGTATTTTTGTATACATGAAAATATTTGGAAAAACAGGTACTTTTGTGACTAGTTAATTTCGAGTGAATCTAAATACACAAGAAATTATGGTTCATTGGTGTTTCTCTAGCAGTTATCCGCTCATTATACCAATTTCTCCCATGTCCTCTACTGCTTTTGGTGAATTCCTCTTTGATGATGTCCATTGCCAATTCAATGGATATTTATCCTCAATGTTTTTCTAAGCTAAAGCGAAGCTCCACAGGTAACAACCAAAACGTAGCCTCAAATATATTATTGGGGGCCAAAATGCAGTAATTATATGACAAGAAAAGAAACACTATACCTTAATCATCTTCCTTTAAATGTTGATTAATAATTTATTTGCATGATCATGTACTACTAAAATGTCAAGTAGGGACATTTAAAGTTATTCATCCATCAATATCACCTTTGAGAGTGCTTATTAGTTAATACTTCCTATTTCACACATAGTAGATCACCAACTTCAAGGATAGCAATATAAACACACAAAAAATGAAATTAAAAGAAATGTTAGGAAATCAAATGTGACTAATATTGAGTCAAAAAAATACCAAGCCCTTCATAATAGCAAGGAATTCTTAGGAACTAAAACATAAAATCCTTCCATTGCATGATTTTCATCTTTTCTTTAATTTCTTTAATTGAGAATTTTTTTTTTTAGAAAAAAGTTCATTGAAAAAGGTCTCAAAATCCTAACAAATCTTGAGTGATTGTCGTATCAATTAAACAGAAAGGAAATCGTTCGATATACTTTTAAGTTGCGTAATATATTTAAGAATATGAAGTTTTCTCATCCCTTGCTCCTAATCAAATTGTAATCCATGGGTTCCAATCAAGTAATCAATCTCCCTCTAAGATAGTTAAGAGATCACTTTGGAGAAGGACTTCTAGAAGCACTAGGATAGTAGAAATGGACTTAACTAGGAGTAAAATGAAGCACTTTAGTGGGTGCTCCAAAATATTTAAATGAATCTAAAAATGATTTTATACTCCCTCCACACATTTTAAAATAGAAACCATTCAGTTGCATCTCATTTATCTTTATGTCATTCTTTGAGCAAGAATAGAGCATTCATGAATATTGTCATGAAAGAGGACTCTTCATAATCCTAATAAGTTGGGCTCTAACAAATAAAAAATTTCATATAGTGAATAAATCTTACATGGTATATTGCAGTGATTAAAATGAAAACTTTATTCTTAATCTCATTACAACAAAAATAAATTCAACCCTAACTAGTTGGGATCTAACAAATGAAGAATTTCATGTAGTAAAGTAAACTTACATGGTAGATCCCAATTATTTGCAACGGAAACTTTATTCTTGATCTTATTACAACATAGATAAATTCAAGAGTACATAAATATTTCGTTATCTGAGACAAACTTTGAACACATTCCGAGATTTCATATAAATATAATGATATGATTTACCTGTAGGACATGAGAAATCTATCTACATCTAGCACCTGTCACTTGACAACATTGTCATTAAGACACCATCTCATGGAATTAGAATCATGTAGATAGATATTCTCATAAAGATACCTTGCAACACCTATTCAACACTACCTTCAACCTTAAAATTCATCAATTGATTTACTTTAGCAGCAAATTCTATTGGCATTTCATTAAATACTGTCAGTCAAAGAGGTAACTCCTCAAATGTTATTATATTATTCATTTAGTCTATTCATTATTATATACATGAGGGAGTGACTGTTTAGTTTCATCTCCCGATGAATCTCCATTTTCTCTATTATTTATCTACATTATTTACAATTGTTCACCCAATCCCTATGATTAGGCGTCAACATTCCCCCCTTAATATGAAGGGATGTTGGTGAGTCCAGGCATCATTCTAAATCTTTCAAGCTTTTCTCTTTGAAGCTCTTTGGTGAAGATGTCTGCAATCTGCTCATTAGAGGAACAATGGCGAAGATGGATTGTTTTGGCCTCAACATGATGTTCAATCAAATGATATCTTGTATTGATGTGCTTCATTCGATCATTGAACTTTGGGTTCTTGGCCAACTTTATTGTCCAGGTATTGTCAATCATGAGTGGAGTCAAATGCACTTGTTTTAGCTGCAAATATACCAGAATTTTTCTAAGCCACACATTTTATTTTTTTGCCTTAACTGCTGCCACATATTCTGCCTCTGTTGTGGAATTTGCTAGAACTAATTGTTTGCACGATCTCTAGGAGATAGCTCCTGATCCAAGACTCATAGCAAAACCATAAGTATATACCCAGTTTCTTTGTCTCCATCAAAGTCTGAATCAGAGTATCCAATCAAGATGAAGTCGCCCACCTGTGTATAATTGAGTCCAAAGTCTAGAGTTCCCTTCAAGTAATTTAGAACTCTTTTTGCAGCAGACCAATGTCCCTCACAAGGCCTTTTCAAAAACCTGGAGAGGATTCCAACAAAAAATGAAATGTCTAGTATGGTATTAGTCGGGTAGTTGAGACTTCCTACAAGTTGTCTATTCTTTGTTGCATCCTCAAATTCTTTTCCTTCAATGAATGTGAGCTTTAAGTTTTGTTCCATTGGAGTAGTTAGAGAATTTCATTCATCCATGCCAAACATGTTCAACAGATCTCCAATGTACCTCTTTTGAGAAAGGAATATGGACTTCAGATGTTTAGTTACTTCAATACCAAGATAGTAATGAACATAGCCCAAATCAGTCATTTCAAAACCTTTCCTAAATTCCTTCTTTGTGGATGCAATATAGCTCTCATTGTTCCCTATCATCAAAAGATCATATACATATACCACAAGATATACAACTATTTTTCCAACTTTCTTGACAAACAAAGTTGCATCATCAAGATCATAATGTTTGAAATTGAGTTTCAGAAGATGCTCAGTTAGTTTTTCATACCAGGCTCGCGGTGCTTGTTTGAGGCCATACAAGGATTTCACATGTTTGCATACTTTATGTTCATTTCCTTTCACAACAAATCCTTTAGGCTGGGACATAAAATCATTCTCTTTTAGATCTCCATTCAAGAAAGCAATTTTTACATCCATTTGATGGACTTTCTAGCCATTCTAAGCTGCTAGGGAAAAGAGTGTCCGAATGGTAGCCCATTTTGTTGTGGGGGCAAAAGTATCCTCATAATTGACCCCTTACTTCTATGCAAAACCTTTTGCCACAAGCCTGGCTTTGTGCTTTTCAAGTGAGCCATTAGCTTTGTTGGCATTATGAGACAAGTGTTGTCCTTGATGGCAACTCATACAGGTGTCAGATCTTATTGCAATAGGCCAGTAGTAAAGATTGATGATCAGCCTCTCAGAATGGAAGAAATTAAGAGGATCGCAGGTACATAGTTCAAAAGGTGCGGACCTGTACGTTAGCCTAACAAGAAGTGCGGTCATGTCCGCAGGTTGTCCGAACAGAAGGTGCGGACCCCAGTGCACACACTTCCATGCAGAGAAACGTGCACGCACGTGGGAATCCTATGGTGATCCATGGTATCGAGTCCGTGGTATGGTGATCCTATGGTTTTGGTCCATGGTTTTGCATCTAATGTATTGATCCCAAGTATTGGGTTCATGGTATTATGTTATTACGGTTTTGGACCATGGTATTGTGAAAAGATTACCTATAAAAAGGAAAGGAGATCATTTGGAATGAGGTAATTTTGGGTTGAATATCTTAAGGTGATCTAGATCTGAAATTCTTGTGATCGGTTGGTGAGAGATTGCTAGATCTGAATGATAGCTAGATCTCAGTGATAGCTAGATATGAATATCTTCATGGCGCATGATCGGATCTGTAGATCTGACAGTCTGGGGTATGCTTGAAGATTGAAAAACTATCTATACCCGGAGGACCGTAGGTGCGACGCGGTGCAAGTGCGGATACCCGCAGAGAAGAAGCGTGCGCAGATGCATATATAACCTCAGGACCGCAGGCGCAACACGATGAATATGCGAGAGGAACGCAGGTGATCCATAGGTGCAGTGCGGACGCATGCAGTGCAGCAGAAGGTACAGGTGTGGAGGCACAGTAGAGATACGCGGCGCGACAGAAGGCACAAGTGCGGAGGCACCCTAGGAGTTCACGGCTCGACAGAAGACACAAGTGCGGATATGCACAAAGGTACGGAGAAAGACAGAAGCTACAGTGCGCATGCCCGCAAAAAAGTAGACAGTTAGCTGTGGATACCCGCGGATCAGTGGTTGGTGCAGGGGCGGATACCCGCAGTTTTCCGTTAGAGAAGTTGCGTACATGTCTTAGAATATGTCTTAGCTACTTCTGATGTTTACTGAAGTATTTTGGGTTGTTAAGTGATGTCTGATATTATGTTCTGATAACAGCAGTCTAAGAAGTGATTGATTAAATGTTTATACATTGATGGATGAATGGATCAGGTTCTTAATGACTCATCTTTATGTGATCTGATCGACTAGATCTAGTTGATGACTCACTTGTATATGTATTGATCTAGTGCTTGAGTAATTCAGATTATGTGTTGTGTTTCAGCGTATCCAGTATGAAAATTGAGGAAACGTGGTACCTGGAGAAGAGAAGATTGTAGGCCGGCGCCTACGTGCTAGTATATAAGCTAGTACAAAAGCTAAGGGGAATCTTAAGGAGCATTGTAGCAGTTAGTAGCCTGCGTACTAGTAAATGGATCGGCTAGTACAAGAGCAAAGGGGGTTGTAGCTCCCATACTGGTATAAGACTGCACCAATACAAAATATTGTAAAAGGATTTTCTTATTAAGAAGAAGATTGAGATGACTTGCAGCAGGTGGTTTTCACCCACATTGGGTTTCCACCTTATATCATGGTGTTCATGTGTGTGACTTATGTGTGATGATTTGTTCTATTTTACTCCATCTGTTTACTGTTAATATGGTTGATAATGTTATAATGCACTCATTAAGGATCATCTAACTGAATCATAAGAAGTTGTGGAAGTAGCATATATGAATCTGAATATGGAAATGAAAAAGTATTATTGATGTGATAATACCGATTCATCCCCCCTCTCAGTATTATTTCCAACAATTGGTATCAGAGCAGGTCCTTTGGTAGAAGCTTGATTGCTTGAAGGAGATCCGTGGAACGATGGGTAAGAAGCTTAAGAAGAAAGCACCGAAGAAGAAGAAGACATCTCAGAAGAACTATGACAGTGGAAGAATCGATTGGGGATTAGGCATAAGAAGCTCTTCAGATTCAGAATCATTTCAGAATGGAGATGAACTATTAGGTATGAATTTGCTATCCTCTAATGTTCCAGCTATCTTTCCATATGGAAGAGATGAAAGTGACAGTGAAACAACTGAATTTGCTCTTATGGGTGAACAAGAAAGATATCAAATAGAGGAAGAATTTAAAAGGCTGATAGACAAAATTAGAGATCAACAAGATCTATTGAACAAAAGGGAATCTGACTCCAAAGAAGAAGCTACCAAACTGAAAGCCAATCTAGAGTTATTCAAGGCCAAATATCTAAAGTTGCTAAAAGACCAACAAGAGGAAGAAAGCAAGATAAGGAAGTTTTTCAAGGACAAAAATCAAAAGTTGCATGATGAAGTCACATCTCTAAGAAAAGAAGTCAATGAAAAGAACACAACAATCAAGAATCTCAGAGATAGATCCAGTGATTATGAAAGTCTTGAAGCTACGACCCTCTCACTAAAGGAAGAACTTGAAGAAGCCAAGAGGCAGAATAAAGATCTACTCCAAGGTATTGAAAAACAGGAAAACGAAGCTATCAGTTTAAAAGCATAGCTGGAATGTGTCTCCAGAGTTCGTCAAATGCTGCAGGATGTGAATGAAGAACAAGGAAAGGAGATTCTCAATCTAAGACATCAGTTGGAAGAAGAAAGAAATGCTGAAGAGAACGTGAAGAAGCAGTATCTTGAAAAGGAAGAGCAACATCAAGTTGAGGTAAATATCTTGAAAGGTAAATTAGAAGAAAAGGATAAACTATTACGATTTCAAGATAGCACTAAAGTCTTGGATGATATTCTTAGTAGTCAAAGGTCTCCTGCTATCAAGACTGGACTTGGTTTCCATGAATCTGTTAAAGGTGAATCTAGTTCACAAGGTGAAGCAAGGAACTCTAAAGAGAAATCTAAAATGATCAACAAGGAGATGAGAGGTCAACCCCATCAGCAATCAAGGAAAGAAATTCTTCAAAGAAAATCTTTTACTCCTCCTATGAATAATGTTGAATGTTATGTATGTCATAATCTTGGACATGTTGCAGCTAGATGCAGAAGAAGAAGGGTTGAAGATCATCATGCAGAAAGATCATCACATTCAAGGTACTTTAATGGATATTGTTTTGCTTGCAATATGTATGGTCACAAAGCTGCTGATTGCTACGGGAGGAATATGAAACATATAAGATGTTATGCATGTAACAATCTTGGACATATAGCAAAGGATTGCAGGAACAAAGTACGGACATCACACCAAAAAGAGAAATCATCATCACACTTGAAGATATGGAAGAAGAAGGAAGTTCAGTCAAAAAGATGTAGCACCGCACAAAGTACTCAGATGCAGCACATCACAGACATAACTAACTCACGGGGAGCTGAATGTGTACAACTTCAGTGTCCTGAATCTCATACGCAAGTTTCATAAAGTGAAGTCGCGTATATACGTGAGTTATACACTGCAAAGTCGCGTATATGTCAGTCTGAAGAAAAGCAGTGGGGACAGGTTTAGGAAAAGGATCTGTTATGGAGATGACTTGATGGTTAGATGTGTTTTGTTTCTAACTTGATAATGATGATGACTTGATACTTCTTGCTGATATGCATGACACAGGTTTAGGGGGAGCATATGCTTTTAATGCATTGTTGGCATTATGGTTAACAGTGCTTGGTGATGATGCTTATATGGATATGATATGGTTATGAGTTGTTCAGATGATTCTTGGGGTTACATAGTTGATCAAATTTGTGGTTGATTCTCTAATGGTGCTTACATGGTGATCTTCATAAGGATAAGGAGAATTCTCATCTTCTTTACTTGATGATAAGTCACTCATATGTTGTTGTCATCATATGCATAAAGATTATATATTACAGTTATGATGCAAGCACATATATGGATGAGGATTGTTGGCAGGATACATGGATGATTATTCAAAGTTGCATTGTTGGATGATGAGTTCTTACCTATATGATGATAGGTTGTTTCGTACATATGATTGATTGATGCAAATATTCCCAATTGATGATACTTGGTCCATGCAGATCTGGATGGCTATGGTGCTTCTCACATATGATAGAATGATTCTGTTGATACGGACATACTTTAATGATTCATGCACTAGCACAAGTTGCTGATGACAGAGGCTATGGAGCAGATCATACAGTGTCGTTGTTGATGTTTATCATGATCTTATTTAAGTTTTTGGTCTCTGTTATGAATGTCATCATTCAAAAAGGTCATATCAAGACTCATGATGTAATAGTGTGTCTCTATCTATTATAGTCATTTGATGAAATATTTTAGTCATATCAAGGTCATGTAACGGCCTGTGATGGTTTCCCCACTATGCCTGGGATGAATGATGTTATTCTCTTATGTTATCATATGTAAACTTTTGGTATATCACCATTGTGATGAGAGATAGATGTATGTATGAGTCTTTGGTGATAGGAATGTCATTTATGATGTATAGAGTCATGTTCTTCTTGTAGAACATCCTTTTGCAGACCTTGCTTACAGTCAGGGGGAGCATGAACAGCAGAGCAGAGACTTCAGCATGTACTCAGAAGGAGCATGGACAGATTGGTGCACCATGGCATATACAAAGGGGGAGCTCATTCAGAGATATCAGCAGGTACTCAGGGGGAGTATGGACAATGGAATGCATATCAAGGAAAGAGCATATCTTGGTCCGCCCTTTGCCCTTGATGTCAAAGGGGGAGAGTGAGTTGGTATTGTTGCCATCAAGTCCAAAGGGGGAGATTGTTGGCATTATGATGCATGTGTTGTGCTTGATGGCAACCCACTCATAGAAGAACATCATAGAAGAACATCTCACCTATATATAATCATATGAATCTACAAGAAGAAATATCAGATGTGATAGAATACTGACAATACAAAGGAATCAGATGATGAGTCTACGTGTGACAAGTTAGCCTTGCCATCAAGTCCAAAGGGGGAGATTGTTGGAATTATGAGACAAGTATTGTCCTTGATGGCAACTCATATAGGTGACAGATCTTAGTGCAACAGGCTAGTAGCAAAGATTGATGATCAACCTCTCAGAATGGAAGAAAATAAGAGGATCGCAGGTAAACAGTTGAAAAGGTGCGGACCCGCAAGTGCGCTGTTCGGAAAGTTGCGGTCATGTACGCAGGTTGTCCGAACAGAAGGTGCGGACCCCAGTGCACGCACTTTTATGTAGAGAAAAGCGCTCGCACGTGGGAATCCTATGGTGATCCATGGTATCTAGTCCGACATGTTTGATTCTATGGTTTTGGTACGTGGTATTGTATCTAAAAGTATTGATCCCAAGTATTGGGTTCATGGTATTGTGTTATTATGGTTTTGGACCATGGTATTGTGAAAGGCTTGACTATAAAAAGGGGAAGGAGATCTTTTGGAAGTATGACTTTTTGTTGAATATCTTAAGGTGATCTAGATCTAAAATTATTGTGATCGGTTGGTGAGTGATAGCTAGATCTAAATCAAGGAGATTTCTGTAAACTGTTGATAAGTCGCGATCTCATTGGCGCATGATCAGATCTATTGATCGAACTGACTGTGGCACATTTAAGGACTGTTAATTTGGCCCTAATTAGAGGTCCGCGGGCGATCCACAGCTCAGGTGCGGAGGTATGCAGTGCAGTAGAAGGAGCAGGTGCGGAGGTATGCAGTGCAGTAGAAGGAGCAGGTGCGGAGGTACGCAGTGCAGTAGAAGGAGCAGGTGCGGAGGTACGCAGTGCACTAGAAGGAGCAGGTGCGGAGGTACGCAGCGTAGCAGAAGGCGCAGGTGCGGATACCTGCGGATCAGCAAAAAGCACAGGTGCGGATACCCGTAGAGCAACAGAAGGCACAGATGTGGATACCCGCGGATGTCCAGCGGTGAAGTTGCGGACCCTACTTGAAATATGCTTTAACTACCTTTGACTATCCTGCAGGGTTCTTGGTGCATAATTGATGTCTGGTTACTGATATTGAGTTCTGATAACAACATGATTTTGGTTAATGACTTATCTTTATGTGTGATCTGATCTAGTTGATAATCCTTGTATATGTCTTGGTGTTTGGGTGATTCAAAAGATTGATTGATTCTAAAAGGAGATTGGGTGATTAATATGTACTTGAAGATTATTTGATGTTATTGGGTCCAGTATGAAAATTGGATTAAACGTGGCCCTTCAGATTATGTGGTGTATCCAGTATGAAAATTAATGAAACGTGGTACCCGAAGAAGAGAAGATTGTAGGCTGGCACCTACGTACTAGTATCTTAGCTAGTACAAGAGCAAAGGGGGTGGTAGCTCCCCTCTAGTAGCAGTTGAAATCTTTGGAGCATTGTAGTAGGTAGCAGCCTGCGTACTAGTAAATGGATCGGCTAGTACAAGAAATATGGGGGTTGTAGCTCTCTGCAGGTAGAAGCCTACATACTGGTATAAGACTGCACCAGTACAGAAATATTGTAAAAGGATTTTCTTATTAAGAAGAATATTGAGATGACTTGCAGCAGGTGGTTTTCACCCACATTGGGTTTCCACCTTATATTATGGTGTTCATGTGTGTGACTTATGTGTGATGATCTATTCTATTTTACTGCATCTATTTACTGTTAATATGGTTGATAATGTTATAATGCACTCATTAAGGATCATCTAACTGAATCATAAGAATTTGTGGAAGTAGCATATATGAATCTGAATATGGAAATGAAAAAGTATTATTGATGTGATAATACTGAAGTTGCGGACCCTGCTTGAAATATGCTTTAACTACCTTTGACTATTTTGCAGGGTTTTGGGTGCATAATTGATGACTGGTTACTGATACTGAGTTCTGATAACATCATGATTTTGGTTGAATGGATCAAGTTCTTAATGACTTATCTTTATGTGATCTGATGTACTAGATCTGGTTGATAACTCACATATCCTTGTATATGTCTTGGTGTTTGGGTGATTCAAAAGATTGATTGATTCTAAAAGGAGATTGGGTGATTCATATGTTCTTGAAGATTATTTGTTGTTATTGGGTCCAATATGAAAATTGGATGAAACGTGGTCTTTCAGATTATGTGTTGTGCTTCAGGTGTATCCAGTATGAAAATTAATGAAACGTGGTACCCGAAGAAGAGAAGATTGTAGGCCAGCACCTACGTACTAGTATCTTAGCTAGTACAAGAGAAAAGGGGGTGGTAGCTCCCTTCTAGTAGCAGTTGAAATCTTTGGAGCAGGTAGCAGCCTGCGTACTAGTAAATGGATCGGCTAGTACAAGAACTATAGGGGTTGTAGCTCTCTGCAGGTAGAGGCCTGCATACTAGTATAAGGCTGCACCAGTACAGAAATATTGTAAAAGGATTTTCTTATTAAGAAGAAGATTGAGATGACTTGTAGCAGGTGGTTTTC
>APFE031191600.1:8297-20696 GCA_000404065.3 Pinus taeda
AAATAAAAATAAAAAATCAGATAGCTAAAAAGAGACAAAGCTTTTCCTATTAACAATTTTTGTGTTAATCATGGGAATCGAGGAACTCACCCATGTTGAATGAGGGGACATGGGAACATAAAGGATTAGATACGATGAAAAAGGAAAGGGATAATAAGAGTGTTTACATTTTGTATTAATGTAATTAATTTTTAAATATGGATATTTTTTACGTTATGAATGTTTTGAAAAGAAGATTATCAATTTTTTAATTTAAAATTTAATCTGTTTTAGTTTTTATAATTTAATTATTAGAAAAAATTTTTTTAGAATAATATATATGTGTTATATATTTATATTTATATATATATACAATGAAACCATAACCATATTTCTAACTCAATAATGGTTAGAGGAGGTTGTTTCCAACTTTTGTGTAAATTACACTAGGATGTCAAAAGCTTCATAGCATTTCTGGTGTTACACACCAGCACTGTTCATGGATTTCCCTTTCTTCCCTCTTTTCTTATGAAAGTCTACCCAAGAAATAGATTTATCATTTACAATTGAGGATGAGACCATATCCTCATTTTTCTAATAGAGCTCCATTGCACCCTGATCAACTAAACAAGAAATTTCTTTATCACTCTCTGAATGATTAGACTCATGGTTGCATTTTTGTCCACTACTTTCTAACACAATTATTGTTGATGAAGCTTCCTTATCCTTAACTTGAAGGTTCACCTCCACAAAGGATTTGGGTGGTGCCATAGTGGATTGTTCCATATCTTGAGTAGTCGCGGAGACATGGGGTGGCTTTTGTTGATGAACATTATCTTTTGGACTTGTCGAGGTTGTTCCACTGAAAGCATCCTTCTGGTCATGCCATACCCGATTGAGTTTTTTCTGCTCTTGGGATCTGGATGATCCCTTTGAGGAAGGCAAAACATTTTAAAGATGCCCTGGTTGTTGATAGAATCCACACCTGAAAGTTGTGTTTTCATAGTCTAAGGGCTGAGAGAATTTATTTCCAGCCCACTTAAGGATAATATTATCTGGTAGTCCTTTACTCAGATCCAATTCAACACATATATGAATGAATGTGATCAATCTAGACACCAATATTTCGTTGTCTTTTTTCATGTATCAACCCAGTGAATTACTGACTTTTTCCAAGATGTCTGGTCGAATCCATTGGAGGGGTAAGTTTGAAAGCCTTACCAATACTGGAGTAGCCATAGATTTCATGAAAAGAGGGTTAAAGTATGGAAACCATTCCTATATAAAGAGACCTACTTGGCCCTAGAACCATGGCCCTTGGTAAAAAACCTATACTAGTCTTCATGGTTTTTAAAGACTACCACAAAATATCCTTTTGAACAACACAACAATTATAAATTTTGGGACTAGTTCTAATAAATCCAGTCCCGGAGGCAAGACGCTATAGGAAAAAAGCCATTGAAATAGCATATAGTTGCATATTACATGTAGTTTTTTACCTTCACCATTGTAATATCTTTTTCACCTTGATTGATTGTGTTTCTGCTGCCTGTTCCACCATGAAAGCCTGACCTGAGAGATTCTTTGGTGCCTGAGAGCTAGAGTATAGCTTTAGGAAATCTTTGAAAGACAAGGTTTTAGATGTCGGAGATGTGCCACCACCTCTCACACTACCCCTCAATATTACCACTACAAATATAGTGGCATGCCTCGTAATTTCATAATCTCTGAGATAATTCTCCATCTTCGGTTGTCTCCCTTGGTAGAGAAGCTTGACTTCATCTTTCAAGTTACCAGCCCATTGATATATGTTGTAATCCAAAATTCCCACAACCTCTAATGTTGATACCATGAAACATAAGGAATCACTCGACATGGACCAAACAGAAACTGGAGATTTTTGCTGCTGCAAGTCGTCAATTCCCTTCATTGTTTGTTCCAGCACTAATTGAGAGATGTTATTAAACACTTTGCATGCCTGACCAAACCCCCAATGAATATTTTGTTTAGGCCTTTCAACAAACACTTTGCTGACATCCTTATATCCAAAAACCTTTTGACGCTCAAAGAACCCTAAAATATCACCACAGTGGAACTTATATCCATTTAGCTCCACCCTCCTATTACATGCAAAACAACTCTTCTTACTCTTCCCCAGTTGTTTCTCCTCGTCCTGTTCATGTTTCTCCAACTCCTGTTCTGGATGAGTTAGTGCACATGGTCATTTCCTCTACTACTACTACTTCCACCATCACAGCTTCGCCACCTTAGGGAACTGCCACTGCGGGAAGCAGGATGGTTGTGTGTTTCACATACAACTAGTCAAGCATTGGTTGTGAGGGTTTCAAGCGAAAAGAAAAAGGATGTTGTTTGTTGTGACACTCTCTATAGCACTTATAACACAAATTCATAGTACTTGAACTCCTCAAGAAGCTACATGCCTTCAAGTAGTAGATGGGCTCTTCCAACACCCTCCCACTCACTTCCTCTTGCATTTTTGTGCTCTCTTATAACATCATCGAACCAACAGTTTTCCACCGATATAAGAAAGCGTTATTATGTTAATATGATATTGTTTCTAACTTGAAAATGGAAGCCATATAGCTTTATCTCATTCATTAATCCATTTTATACCAAAATTAAAATAATGTAGTATTTTACTATTGATTTTACTTATTTTGGTTTTCCATTGACTATAAAATTCAGGATCTTAATTCTCATCTTGTAACAAATCTCTCGTGAACATTTCAAAATGTGTTGTATAATATATTATTATTTTTATCAACATTACAATTAAAAATATGTAAACTAGCATATATGTTTGTGATTATTATTAATTATATAATAACAATCATCTTGGGCTTATTAATATTAATATATGTTGTTATATTATATAATATAATTATTATTATATATAACCAAACGTTTTTAAACCTTAATTAAAACACTCTTTAACTCATATTTTAACCTTAATTTTACAAATTATATACTATTTTGAATTTAATTATTATTAGCTTTAAACTTTAATATAAAACCCAATATTATAAACTTATATATTAAACTTATTTATAATCTAACATCATTAACACTTATATAGACCATATACCTAAACCCTAATATTGTAATCTATTTATAACCCCATATTTTAAACTCTTTAATATTAAGCTTTTTAATATTTATTATATATTATACTATATATTATTTATATATTATTTATTATATATATTATAGTATATATATACACAAATTTCTTCTAATATTATAAATTCCAAAATATTATCCCAAGCTAATATTAACCTATTTTTTCAACCTTAATATTTTTTTTTTTTGTAAGCTGAGGAGGTACCATTTTCTATTATCAAAAAGAAACCATTACAAGATCTAAGGTGGTCTCAACCCGCCCCGCGGGGAAACCGGGTTTATTGACCACCTATAGTTTTTTACTGCTAACCAGAAATAAAAGGTTTTCAATCTGTCTTTCCATGCTTTATACACCTTAGCCTTATAACTGTTACTACTGACATACTTCTGCAAGTAAATATAAACATAACCCCTATGCATAGCTAAAAACAAAATAGAGATTTGCATTTTCTAACTACATCAGGAAACATGCCTTTCTTCAGTGTTCTTCAGTGACCTCTTGCTGCTTCTTCTCCTTTTTGATCACCACGCCATTTGCCTCAAGCTATTGCTATAGGTCCTCCAGCCTCTTGTCTTGCATGAGCAGGGTGATTACAATATTCTTCAATTCTTTCTTCAAATTTGGAATTCCCTGCGACAATTCGGCCATTTCCACCGCTATCTGTTCCATGGCTTTGGCCATGAGTCTCTTCATAACCCAATACAGGTGCAGCGACTGTTTATATAGAGTCATTCTACCTCGGGTGTGCCCTGGGTCTGGCATGAGATTCATCCAATCCTCCATTTCTTCCTCTGACTGTGCCTGGATGGCCCCTTCCTCCCAATGCTCTATTATTCTTTTAATTTTTGGGTTGGTCCTCTCATTGTATTCTCTCTCAGTTGTCCTGACCCTTGTCTCTGTGGTCTGCTTGCCCTGTCTTCCTCCATCTCCCATCCCAGTCTCCCCATCCTCCTCGGTGCTTTTCGGCATCGGTGTCCTCGTCTGCTGCGACCTTCTGCAATTCCCTGTCTTCTCTGGCCACCTCTGCCTCGGTGACCTCTCCCTCTCCTTCGTCTGCCCCTTCCATCCTCGGCTTCTGTCCTCAGCCTTCCTTCTTCTTCCTCCCAGCTTCCTTTCGCTTCTCTGCTTCCTGTCCTTATTTCATTTCGGTCGTTGTTCTTTATTTCCTTCATAGTCTTCTCCGGGTCCTCTACCATGTCTTCACTCTCACCCTCCGAGACTTCATAGACTAGAATGTGGCAGAATTCAGGCCTCTCTTCCATTTTGCATTTGCCCTTCGCATCCATGTCTTTTCGACCCTGGTCTTCATCCGCTCCGCTGCTTCTCATCCATCTTTTCGTTGTCCTGCTACCCTCTGCTTCCATGCTGTCTCCGCTTCTATGTTTCCCCTCACTCTCCCCTTGGCAACCAGGGCTTCCCGCTCTCCTCGCTATATAACCGGGCTTAATGTTGCTCTTTCCTGTTTCATTGCGAGCCTTTTCTCGCGTTCTGCTCTGCCACCTTTCCTTCCTAGTCTCTCTCCCCTGCATGCCTTTAAAACTTAAAACTTTGTCCACTCTGCTGGACCCTATCCCCATGCAATCATACCTCGGGCTTGTTTCTGGCAGTCTGTTAGCTCCACCGTCGTAATCTTGTACCCGAGTTTCCTTTCGATATGATCTGGTATCCTTCCCGCTATTCCACTTACCTATAATAATCATGCTTCGGCACTCGCCTGCGGTCACCTGCCTCTCCCACCGTCGATTCTTTATTACACTCCCTTCCACGTTGCTCAACCCGATCGAGTGCTCTGTTTTCTCCTTTTCATACCATGGATGCTTCATTATGGTCCTGAGTAATTATGTTTTTGAGTCCTTCCCAACTGTGGTCCGTTTCTAGTGATGGCCAACTTCTATCCAAGCTACTAGTTGCTTCTTTGCTTCCCCAATTTGCCAGGAGGTCCACTGCCTTGTTTCCATTGCGTCGAACATGGTTGATTATTTTGTAATCAATCCTATTTAACAAACCTTCTATATCTTGAATAATGCCTGCTATCCTCCAGCTTTTGGCAACTTTCTCCCAGCTCTTTCCATCCTTTAGTTTTCGCAGCATCCTTATCATGATCTACGAGTCCCCTTCAATCTCCAGGTTCATATATCTGTTTCTGACTGCTATTCTCAGACCTTGATGGACCGCCCAGAGTTCTGCCTCATTGTTCGTCATCTTGCCTCCCCATTCCGCGAAGACCCACCTTGTTTTTCCTTGACCATCACGAAAAATACCTCCTAGGCCTACAGGACCAGGGTTCCCCTTCGACGCTCCATCGAAGTTCAGTTTTATGGAGTGTATCCCAGGGTATCTGAATTGGTTGGGACTTTGGGCTTGAGGGTTACCCCTCTTCTCTTTTCTGGGATAGATCATGCTGACCTCCAAATTAAGTTTCGAAGCTATTCTTCCTTCTGCTTGGTCCATCTTCTAGTCTTCCTCTTCCCAAGTGTCTGAGAGAACAGTTTCTTTTATTGCTTTGCTCACCTCCTCCCAAACTCTTTCAGGTCGACTACTTTGACCCCTGAATATCCTTCTGTTGCGTTCTTTCCAGATGAACCAGATCACAAAGCCTACCGCTAAATTCCATATTCTTCTTACTACTTTACTGTGGAATGGACCTGTACCCCATTGCAAAATGGTATTCTGTATGCTTCTAGGATCTCTCATTGTCCTTCCAAAGAGCGATCTGATTTTCTCCCACACGCTTTTTGCATAAGGGCATTCATTTAGAAGGTGCTCTTGATTTTCCATTTCACTGCTACAGAGGTTGCATCTTGATGGACCGTAGTATCCTCTCTTTAGGATTTTATCCCAGGTTAGGATCCTTCCTTTACTGACCAGCCATACGAAGATTGTAATTTTCGGCCACTATTTTCCTTCCCAGATCTTTCTCCAATCTATATCGCCCTCTTCCCGATCTTTCTTTGTTGTCAGATAGTAGGCTTCCTTCACTGAAAACGTCCCTTTCATTGATCTTCCCCATCTTAGGATGTCCTCACCAGTTCTGATTTTTATCTTTCTCAGATCTACTTCTTTGAGGTAATTTTTCTCTAGCTCTGAGTTTATGTTTTCACACCATTCTTCTGGTTTCCTCCAGGTCCTCCATATGCCACTGCTCTCTTCGTTTGTCCAATAGTCTCTAACATATTCCATCCCTACCCTTTTCGCTTTCTGTTGAATCCCTTGTAGGGTTTGTATTTCTACCATTTTACCTTTCTGCTGCCACCCGTCCTCCCAAAATTTTGCATTGCTTCCTCCCCGAATCTCCCAAAAAGCATGTTGGTTGACCACATCTCTGTTCTGACTTGCTAAGTCCCATATAGAGGACCCTTTTGGAACTTCTTCAATTCTTAGTCTATCAGCTGTTGATTCCGGCATATTATATTTTAATTCCCATATTTTTTTCCATACATCCTTTCCTCCTTGTAACCATCTCCACCATAATTTTGCACCTAAGATCTTGTTTAACATTTCAGGGTCCCTAATACCCAACCCTCCTTCCTCCTTTCTTTGAATCAGGTTTTTCCATGAAACTAAGGCCCATTTCCTCTGTTGTTTCAGTCCTCCCCATACGAACTTCCCAAATATCTCCCTTAGTTTTGCGCATACTCCTTTGGATGCTGCTCTGATGGAAAGAGGGTAGATGGGAATTGATTGCATAACTGACTTTAGTAAGACTATTCGGCTGGCTATGTTCAGGGATCTGAAAGACCAGCTTGTCAGTCGTCTCTTGATTTTATCTATAACTTCCTGCCAATTTTTCATTCGGGTGGGATGTATGTCCAGCTGGTTCCCTAAATACTTTGTAGGGAGGTCCCCCTGTCTGAAACCCAGGGTTCTGGTTAGATGAGCTTTGATGGCCTCCGAAGTGTTAAAAATAAATGTACAGGATTTTTCCTTATTAATCTCCATTCCCGATGCTTCCATGAATATTTCCAAAACTTCTTTGATTGCCCTTACCTCTTTTATTCTAACTTCCCCAAATAACATTATGTCATCAACAAACTGTTGATGTGTTATAGCCAGATTGTTTCCCCAGGGTTTTAATCCTCTGATCTTGTTTTTCCTGATCTCTCTTTTGATAATTATCCTGAGTCCTTCCGCTACCAAAATAAAGAGGAAGGGTGATATAGGATCCCCTTGTCTTATACCCCTTGAAGCATTAAAAGTCTTTGTTGGAGTGCCATTTACTAGGATTGAGAAGATTGGGGTTGAAATCATACTATATATCCATTCAATCCATCTTTTTTCGAAACCATACGCTTCTAGCACCATACGGAGGTATCTCCAGCTCAAGTGATCGTAGGCCTTTGAAAGATCTAGTTTTATCATCATTCCCCTCTACTTCTTTTGGTTTAGAGAGTGTATCATCTCCTGAGTAACCACTAAACCATCCAATATTTGTCACCCCTCGGCAAAACCCGTTTGTTCTGGGGATATGATACTCGGGAGTAAAGGTTTCAATATTTTCGCTATCAGGGTAGCAATGATCTTATAAATAACATTACACAGAGCTATTGGGCGGAATCCTTGAGCTTCCTCAGAATTATTACTTTTAGGAATCAGAGTTAAAAAATTCGAGTTAATACTTGGCCAGATCTTTTGCTTCAAGCGAGACTCTTTGACAGCTTCCAAGATTTCCTGCCCTAAGAACTGCCATCCTGCCTGGTAAAATTCTACTGTGAAACCATCTGGTCCAGGTGCTTTGCCTTTTTTCATATTCATGACCACCTCCTCAACCTCTTCCATAGTAGCTGCGCGCATCAAAGCCTTGTTTTGCTCTGCTGTTATTAGTTTTGGTATCTCCTTACATATATGATCTATTGCTTCTCCTCTAGCCTCTTGAGTTTCGGTGAGGATTCCTTTATGGTACTCCACTAATACTCTTTCTATTCCTTATTGTTCTACTACCCTTTCCCCTTCTGCAGTTTTAATTGAGAAAATCCGGTTCCTCTGTCTATTTTGTATCATCGCTTGATGAAAGAATTTTGTATTCCTCTCGCCTTCACGCAGCCAATTTATCCTTGACTTCTGCCTCCACATAATCTCCTCCTGTTTTCTTCTTTCTTCCAACTGATTTATTATTCTTCCCTCTTCTTTACTCTGTTTTTCATCCCTTCCTTCTAGGATTATTTGCTGCTAAATGTCCTCCATTTCCTTTTCCAGTTTTTGTTTTTCCTCCATGATGTGCCCGAATTCTTCTCTATTCCACTTTCTAATTTTGCCTTTTATTTCCTTGAGCTTCAATTGGAATGTGTGCATTTTTCCTTTCCCTTTAACTTGACTCTGAGTCCACCATTCTTCCACTTTATGGAGGAAATCCGGGTTTCGAAGCCAAAAGGCCTCAAATCTAAAAGGTTTCTTACCATTGTTTTTCTTGATATCGATTTCTAAACAGATCGGCCAGTGGTCTGAGCCTAGACCTGGAAGGATTTTCGCCTCTATAAATACATCTCTGTTTAGAATTTGTTCAGACAGGAGAAACATATCTAGCTTTGAGGCTATCTGATTTCTTCCACCCCTCTTGTTATTCCAGGTGAAAATGTCATTTGTTGTTGGGGTGTCCACTAGTCTTTGTTCTGTTATAAGCTCGTTAAATTCCTCCATGCTCTAATCTTGTCTCCTTACACCTCCTTTTTTCTCTCCTAAGTCGCGGATCAAATTAAAATCTCCTCCGACTATCCATAAGTTATCAGGTATTATTCGCCTTGCTGCCTGTATATTCCTAAGGAATTCCTTCCATTCCCTGGGTAAGTGGGGGCCATAAACCCCTGAAATAAGAATTCTTTCCTCCATTCCTGTCAGCCTGAACACACCGAATAATATTCTGGGGAGGCTAATCCAATTTTCAAAAATAACCTCCTCTAGATTCCATAAAATCGCTAAACCTCCAGCTGTACCAACCGCGTCTTGAGCCATTACTTCATACTTTGGTCTCGTCTTTTCCATAATTCCTTGAAGTTGTTGCTGATCCATTTTTGTTTCCTGAATAATCATTATGCTAGGCTTGTCCTTCTTCAGTCGTTCCTTTAGATATCTCTGCTTGCCCTTACTATTGAGTCCCTTTATATTCCAACTTGTAATAATCATTTATAACTTTTTGAAGGTTGTTGAAATACCTCTAACAGAGGTATACTCTTCCTGAATTAACCAAAGTTTCCCCCACTGCTTGAATCGTTTCATTCAATGTTTTTCTCCCCCTTTTCCTTCCACCTTTGCCACTTCCGTCCATTCCGATGTTTTGGGATCCTTGCGTACCTGATTGGTCTGGTCCTGTCTCTGCCATGCTGCCTTTCTTTTCCTTGTATTTTTGAAATGCCTCCTTGTATTGCTGCTTCCGGGATTCTGGAATGAATCTTTCATCTAAGTTCTTCCACTCTTGGAGCAGCTTCTTCATTATTCTTTCTTCTTCGGTCCCATTTTCCTTTCGCTTGTCTGCCCCTTACATCAGTTGTTCTTCTATATTCTCCTGGTGTTCTCCCATCTCTACTTCTGCCTCTTTGGTCTGGCTGATATTTTTACCTGTGGTTTCCATTATGATTTCCATTGGAACATTTTCGTTGTCCCCTTCCTCCTTCTTTCTGTCTTTTGTGTCCTCCTCCTCGTCTTGAAGGACCTGGAATTTATTCTGGTTCTCAATAGGTATGTTCTTTCCTTTTTGTTGCCCTCGTGTTCCCTCTGATCTTGGTTTTTGTCTTCTTTGAACTTCCTTGAAACCTCTTTCTCCTACCTCCGGTCCTTCTGCTTTCCTTCTTTCTTCTTCCAGAATTCTTGTTGTCTCTCCTTCTCTGTTTTGAGGGAATTCCCTAAATAGATGTCCGTACTCATGGCACCTGCAGCATCTAAAGGGTATGTGCTCATAATCGATTGGTTGTTGCCATATTTCATCATGGTATTCCACTTCTACAAATTCCGGTAGAGGTTCTGCTATATTCATGTACACACAGATCCTTGCATAGGATGTCAATTTTCCCCTTTTAGTCGATTATGCTACTTTGACAAAGGCCCCGATCGAATTTCTGATCCCTTCTAAAACCTCGGGGTCCCAAAATTCCATTGGTAGCCCAAACAATCGAACCCATATGGGTGTTGCCAATAGTTTTTCTGCATCTGGGTTGTATCTCTCTTCCTAGTGTCTCATAAATAATCCAGCATTGTTCATAAAGTAAGGTCCTTCCTCAAATATTCTCTCCTTGTCTTCGAGGTTTGCAAAAATGACTGTGAAAAAACCCTTGGCTCCAAGTTTCAGGTCTATATGTCCTTTTGGCTTCCATCTTAGTTGAATCCATTTCACTAGATCCTTTTCAGATGGCCAAAATCCTATAAACTTACAGATCAATGCATGATCCTTCATATAGCAGCAATAATCCTCCCGCTTATTATTAGGGATAACGTACCTTGGTCTTTTGTGTGCCCTAGGTAAGCACCTGCTTCCCATTCTTGCTTGCCATCGGCTTCCCAGGACTGGTATGTCTTTGTCATTTTCCGACTGTAACCCTTGCTGCCCTCCTCCACTGGTTTCGCCTGCTACCACGTTTTTGAAGGTGGGGATCTCTCCCCTCCCTTGATTCCCATCCATGGTTCCCTTCAGTCCCGTCTGATTTTTGTTTCCTCTCCACCTGTCTTTTACCTCTGCTAACTCTGCCCACGGCTGATTAGGGCTCCTCACTCCTCCCGGGCCTTCTTGCCTTACTATCACAGTGCTGCTGTGCTGACTTACGAAACCCTAACCCTTCTTGCCTCTCCGATCGGCTCTGCATCCGCTCTTCTGATTTTTTCAACCTTAATATTAAACTATAGATAAAAATCAATATTATAAACCCTATATTATGAACCTCAATATTAAACTCAATATTATAAACCCAATATTTTAAACCATAATATTAAAACTTGTATATATAAATCCAATATTATGGTCCATAATATTATAAACCTAATATTATGAACCCTAATATTATAAACCAAATATTGTAAATCTCAATATCATAAACCCTATATATTCATTCCTAATATTAAACCCAACAATATAAACCCTAATATTATAAACTCAATATTATAAACCTTAATATTAAACTCGATATTTAAAACTCTAATATTAAACCTTATATATAACCCAATATTATGAATCCTAATATTAAGCCCAATATTATGAACCTTAATATTAAACCCAATATTTTAAGCCCAATATATATTAAACACATCCTATAAACCCTATGATTAAACTTATTAACCCTATATTATCAACTAAAAAATACAAATCCTATATTATAAACCTTAATATTAAACTAAAAAATACAAATCCTATATTATAAACTCAATATTTAAAACCCTAATATTAAACTTTAATATTATAAATCCTATATATTAAATCCTAATATTAAACCCAATATTATAAACTCTAATATGAAATCCAACATGGAAAACACTAGGGGCTAATTTTCGCCAGGCGAAATTAAGGGATTTTAAATTTTTAGTGGGCGAATATTGTGTATCATAGTACATTTTTACAAATCGTCTCAAATAGTCCACCTTATTTTAAGGGAGAGGGTAAAAAAGGTAAATTTAGCCCTTGAAATTAGGAGTTACAACCTTCCATTCACCCTAATTTTCAAGAATAGGTATTATTTAAGTGAATCCTATGGGCCAAATACCATATTTAGTAAAGTGGTATGGTAAATTAATAAAAATATAAATGAATGAGAGGTATGGTAAATAAATAAAACCTCTTTTTATACTTACTCAAAAGGTATGGTAAATAAATAAAAATATAAATAAACTAGATGTATGGTGTGTGGTCTAAAATGCATATGCAAATTAGAGTTTAATTTAATGTCAACCCGGGAAGGTAAACTTAGAAGTGCTTATCTAAAATATATAGATCTAGAAAGATTCCTAATAACTAATCAAGCCTAGATCTAACAATTGTTTGAGATCTATGATTCTCTTACAAGAATACTTTCTACAAGATCTCTTCCAACATTAGAACATTTAAGAAAACTTGAAAGCTGAAATCAAACAAAAAAATAAAGTAAATTATAAACAAATAAACATACAAGTGAGGCCATGGGGGGCCTCCATAACTCCACAAGCACACCACTTCATTGGAGACTTAGATGTAGAAGCAAAAATTGAAGTATGATCCTTTATTTCAAAATCTCCAAAATTCTAAGATTACAAAAACTTCCAGATTACAAATGGAGGAGATTGTACTCCTATTTATACAATGGGATGAGTATAATGATCATCCACTA
>APFE031191600.1:21168-33398 GCA_000404065.3 Pinus taeda
AAGGTTAATGGGATGGTGAAATGTAAGGAATAGTGAAGAAAAAGGTGGATGAAAATATGACATTTATGAGTCCCAACATCCTCCCCAACTGAACTTGTTGCATGTCCTCATGCAACCATGCATGGGTCTCTTTAAGAACATTTGGCATTTTGAACTTTGGCTTTACATGATGATGTCTTTTAATAATGAATGTTTCCAGGATATGTGAAAGACATGAGTAACAATTTACATTTTCTTATGGTTGGTTCTTGTGTGACAACCATGAATACAAAGAATGTTGGTTCTTGTGTTAACAACATTCATTTTGTTTTCTGTCCTCTTTTCTTCAATAATAATGTAAACACTCACTGGATTTTGTTTTCTGTCCTCTTTTCTTCAATAATAATGTAAACACTCACTGGAAATCATAAGCTATCAATGTGCATAAGAAAGCCCTTTTGTAATATTAGTGAAGCATGCCAATATTGCGTATGAAGCAAAGTGCAACAAAGTATCATTGGAAAATAAATGTTGGTGAATGGTAAATGGAGTGATAGTGGTGAAGAAATGGAATCATGGAAGTGAATATGTAGTGAATATAGTTCTTCCCCCCCAACTGAATTGGTTGCATGTCCTCATGCAACTTGACATGGTTCATGAAAGGAAATGTAGCATGGTGAGGGAATTTTCCAAAATATTCAAGTTAGCATATAAGGAATTGCATGATTAAAGATTAGGAAACAACATACCTCTACTTACCCAAGAATGATGAAGTATGCAATAGGAATGTAGCTGTTGCTGCTGCTGGATCAGGAAAATGTGACTGGATGCTGGGAAATGAAGGAATCTGAAATGCTGATGCTGAATCATGGAAAAGATAAATGCTGAAAGTGAAACTGTGGTACTCTCATAGATCAGAATGGATGTTTTTGTAACTGCTGAGGGAGTCGTGAAAAAAGTGTATAGTCTTCACCCACTACAAACCCGATGGTACAATTCTAAACATGCGAATGAATGTGTCGATGTCGAGCATGAATAGAAATCATTGGATTACGGCCATTGATGTATGTCGTTAACCAATGCGAGGCAACTCACCATTGATGTCAATGAGTGCCAAGGTACCGGAGTACATCTTGCAAAGTGCGAATGGATGTGTCGAGGTCGAGCCACTTGCAAGATCTGAAGATCAAGGGACATTGATGTATTCCCATGATCGTCAGCGAGAGAACTTGCCATTAAGGCATGCAAGCCTCTAGGTACTCTAAAGGAACTCTAGTCTATTTCCCAGATAAGGTGCTGATGTCGATGGGGCAAGACTTGTTGAAAGGTGGGCCTTAAGGAATCCCACATCAGTCAACGTGAGTTTGTACAAAAAGATTTGGTAGGACTATAAATGAAAAGAATTTAGGGACAAGCAGTGTGGATCAGCATGGCAAGGAAAACAAGGTAATGTAATCATGGAAAGGGAATGACTTCGAGCGTCCAAAAATGAATGTAAGGAAATGCATGGTGTATGAAGATGAACTCTTGCTGTGAAAAATGGATATGGAGAGGTCATGCTTTATGAATTTACAATTGGTGGAATTCAAAATCTGCTTCAAAAAGGGAGGTGCAAGGTAGTGGTTGTGGAGTTGGATTTGTCTTTAGAATTGTTCATGAATTTAGTCTTTGGAAGACCAATTGTCGTCACAATGTAATCTCCTTATGATCACTTGATTATCCTGTAACCTGTAAAAAAACTTGGCAGAAAGAAAACATAAGTGTGTTCAAGAAGAAATGGCCATTTCCTTCATGATTCTTATGCAAAAAATTCATACCATATAAAACATATTAAGGACAATCAAAGTGTTGAAATTGACTTAATCATGATATTAAAATCAACCCATTCTTAAAATAACCATGAAAAGTAATACTCCCTATTGGTGTCAGATGAAATATGCTCGGCAAAAAGATTGGCATTAGAAAGATCTGTTGTGTTCTGCATATTAGTATGTCATATAAAAGTATTCAACAGAAATATGTTATGAGTGTAATGCCAACATGAAGCTATCGAAACAATATAATTATCCTCCAAATGTTTGATAAATCGATCCTCAAAATTTGTTTCCAAGTGTTCCATTTTTTTATTGTCAAACCTGCATGAATTTTGTGAAATATATTTTTTTTAGTTTTATTTTTATTTTTTATTTTATATTTTTTTTTAAATTTTTTTTCTATATTAAAAAAAAAAAAAAAAACAAACAAACAAAATAATGAAAGTCAATTTTTTTTTTTTTTTTTATAACAAAATTAAAAAAAATCAAAGTATTTTTTTTTTTTTTACAATCCAATAAAATGATGTTTCTAATTTTTTGATTTTTTACATTGAAAGGCATATTGTCAATATCAAAACAGAAAATACTATATCTGAGAATCATAGCATGAATGAATCTTACATTGAAAAGCTTAATGTCTTTGCCAAGGGCAATATCATGTGCTACTGCTAGAACGTCATTAATTCTCACACGCATGGAAGCAGCTACCTCGTTTACTATTTCTTCTGATAATTCCAATTTGCCCAGATAAACAAAATAGCTACTAAAAGTAGAAGAATAGAGGAAATAAGTGATAAGAACGTATATCCTGATCTCTCAAACAAATACCACGCAGCAGTAGCAGCAACAAGTACGCCAATACTTAAAACTCTTCTCCTCCATAGCATCACATCAGTAGTCATTCCTCCACCTAAGACTTCATGAATGGTTTTCTGGCAGTTGAAGAGCCGATATCGAGTAGGCGTCACATTGTCCGCAGGAGAATCCACGGTCTCTGGTGCAAGAAGCTCTAATGACTTCTCAATCAGCGTATTCCACAACAGAAGGGATGTCTGACGCATCCGCCATTTTTATTAAATAGGTTTTGAAGAAAACTTGCAAAACCCTGAACGGTCTCTCCGTGCGAAGGTCAGACTTCTTGACGCAAAATCTCAGCAAAAAAAAATTGTTACAGAAATGCAAAACCCTGTCGAAAACAACCTTGGAATGCTCAGTTAATGCAGAGATACAGCAGAAGCATGATGGTGAGATGGTCAGCCAAGATGGTTATGATGGGAATAGCAGAAATATGTAAAGTGGAGAAGTAGAAGAGCATAATGAATGTAAAAAAAAACCATTTTTATTCACGCAGTTACCAAAATAGGGTCCCGAAGAACGGTGATTCCCTCTTAGCCCATTAGGAATTTAAGCAAACGATTTCTGGGTTATGTAATTTATTCTGTTGTGGAAAAAACCCATGTCTTCGTTTCTCTAGATTTTCTCTGGTTTGATCACAAATTGCTTTTCAAACTGATGTTTTTAAGGGGTTGCGTTTCAAAACCTGTGAAGTGGAAGACTGAAACAGAGGAACATGAGATGGAGGAGTTCAATGAATTGCTATCAGGGCAAGGATATGTAGAAGCAAATACAGGTGCTGGAAATACGACTATTTCAGGCACAGGTGGTAGGCGTTATAATCGGTCTAAGCTTGCAAAGCGTGCAAAGATTGGTCCTCAGACCCCTGGATCAAACATTGGTTCTCCTTTGGGCAATGCTCCTACTCCAATCAGCAGTTGTCGTTATGATAGCTCTCTTGGGTTGTTAACAAAGAAGTTTATTAGTCTAGTCAAGCAGGCTGATGATGGTATTTCTGATCTTAACAAGGCTGCAGATATTTTGGAAGTCCAGAAGCGCAGAATATATGACATAACCAATGTGCTTGAGGGGATAGGACTAATTGAGAAACGCCTTGAAAAAAAAATTTGATTCCAGCAACATATAATTCAATACATCTTCAAAATTCAGAGATTAGTTTACTGCGTCCTTCAGACATCAGTAATTCTTGTAAAACCCAGACTCAGTATTGATTTCTTCAAATCGAATTTCAATAACCCTTTGCAACGATTTTCATATATAATTCCAGAGTTAAAAATAAGAATTGCGCCTCTTTCAACTAGTGATTACAAAAGTCGATTTACATCCAAATTTTCCTTATATAGAATCGATCGATTTACCCTATTTCACAATTAAAATTAATGCACCATCTCAGATAGTCAATCAAGCACCAAAAAATTTTATTTTTTTTTTTTTTTTTTTTTTTTTTTTTTTTTTTTTTTTTTTTTTTTAACTAAAATCTAAAAAAAAATTAAGATGATTTTTTCGCTCATGCGATCCATTTTCCAACAAAATTTTTTTTGGATAAATCAATAGATTTTCTGATCTTCCAGATCGCACGAAGCGCAAGAAGAGAGCATACTAATCTCTTGATTTATTTTTATTTATGCAGGTTAGCGTGGATGGATAAAACATAATTAAGATCTGCGATAATAAAAAAAAAAACACAATTAAGATCTATGACAAAATTTTGCATTATCTACATTCTTTCTGCAATGTTGCGGGGGCATTTAGACTCTCGGAAGACAAATCTTTCCGATAATCCGGCTCCTGGCTTAGCCGTGATACAGAAACAAAACATAGAAATGCAAAGATGGTGCCACTGAATTTATTCATGATGATTTATTTTTTGAAAACAAAACTAAAAACTTCTAATGATAACGACTTCTAATGACTTCTAATGAGATCTCATTTTTATTTTTCTAATCTATTCTACATTAATTTAAAAGATGTTTTATTTTCTAAGTAAAAGCATGCGTCCAGTGAAGCCATCTACGGACTAAAAATCTGAACATGCTCACATCAAGATTTAAAAATTTTATATTATGTTTTGCAAGTATGTGAGAATCCTGTCTTAGAGTTGGCTCAAGGTTATTGTCCTTGCTCTCCAAGAAGTACCTGTTCAACATTGTCAAAGTTCTCATCCGTAGATGGATTAGTGAGAAATGGGGGGTTTATAATATAAACTGAATTTAAATTATCTATGTGCAAAAAAAATAAGAATGCTCCAAATTTTGAACTCCTTTACGAACCTGTTGTCACCAAGTTCCACAAATTAGTCCATAAAAACAAATGCATAAAATAAATACTAAATCCTTCTAGTTGCACTTCCCCGGCAACGGCGCCAAAATGTGTGGTCTAAAATGCATATGCAAATTAGAGTTTAATTTAATGTCAACCTGGGAAGGTAAACTTAGAAGTGCTTATCTAAAATATATAGATCTAGAAGGACTCCTAATTTGTCCAAGATCTTAAAATCCCCTTAGAGGAACATATTCATTAAGATCTTTTTCAATGACTAATTAAGCCTAGATCTAATAATTGTCTGAGATCTTACGGTCCTCTTACAAGAACACCTTCAAATAAGATCCTTCCAATATTAAAACATTTAAGAAAACTTGAAAGATGAAATCAACCAAAAACATAAAGTAAATTATAAACAAATAAGCATACAAGTGAGGCCATGGGGGCCCTCCATAACTCCACAATCACACCACTTTAATGGAGACTCAGATGTAGAAGCGAAATTGAAGTATGATCCTTTATTTCAGAATTCTAAGATTACAAAAACTTCCAGATTACAAATGGAGGAGATTGTACTCCTATTTATACAATGGGATGAGTATAATGATCATCCACTAATCTCTCTACTTTCCCATTATTACAAAATATGATCCCACAAATCTCTCAAGCATTTTTAACTACTTTCCCATTATTACAAAATATGATCATTTTGAATCTTCCATAAATCTCTCACACATCTTGGATAAGATATGCCAACCAAATCCTCCATGATTTTCTCCTTAGGAATTGGATAAGATATGCCAACCAAATCCTCCATGATTTTCTCCTTAGGAATTGGATAAGATATGCCAACCAAATCCTCCATGCTTTTCTCCTTAGGAATAGGCTTGCATAATTATCTCCTTAATATGGTGGAGGAGATATGGATAAGTCTCTTGAAATTAATTCTTCACATATTTCCTACACATCACAAAACTCACATATTCTTGAGATATATATAAAAATATGTACATTTTCTAATAATTAATCATAAATTCACTTGTAATACAAAAATGAATAAAATGGAAAAGAAAAAGGTGAAACCCAAATGAAAATGATATGATAAAAGGCTAATGGGACGATGAGATGTAAGGAATAGTGAAGAAAAAGGTGGATGAAAATATGACATTTCTGAGTCCCAACAATGAGCTTGAGACAAGAAAATGAACTTTTCCCAAAGCATCTTGTTTCATTTTAACGAGCTTGACACAAGACAAGGAACTATTCTCTAAAGAACTTTGATTTGTTTTTTAGCATGCTTGACACAAGAAAAATAAATTTTCTCTGAGCTCATATCATAGCCTCCAAGAGATAATGGCTTCAAAGAGGTTCTCATCAGATGTAAGAACAATTCTTTGGAAGGGATATGTATTAAAGGATTTAGTGGAAAGATCAAGCTCCAGTGCCCAAGTAAATGATTCACCATATCACCTACTGGATCTAGGTCGAAATAATTTGAGTAGACAATGAAAGGATCATCTTCATCAATAGGGACATGAATAGGATAGGTTGACACATAATTAACATGTGGTGAGGAAGATACCACTTACACATTTGGAACACTTTGGGAAGTGAGATTATTGGCGGTCAAATCAGGACCAACAAATAAACTTTGATCGCTAGTCACAATCCTTCCATCATGCAAGAAACATATCACACAAAAGAGTGAAGAGGCAAGAGATCCCATGACATAAACATAGTCATGCCCAAGGAGTAAATTAAAATCCAAAGGGGCTTGTACTACCATTACGTCAATATAGATAGTCCTTCCTCCCAAAGTAATAAGCAATTGAGGAAGTTTCCCTAATGGTTGACTTGTTCTTCTGTTAAACGCTAACAGATTCAAAGCGACGAACACAAGCTATGGGGAACCCAATGCTTTCCAAGCAGTGGAAGATAGAATACTAACAAAAGATCCCTTGTCTATAACAATGTGATGGATATTAACAATGTAAACTTTGAAATGGGAACTGATACGATTACCCGTTTCGTAGAGATATCAAAAAATTGACCCGATTTTGAAAAGGGGCGATGTAGAATACACATATTTTTTTAGCATAGTTTTTGGCACTTTAATTTTTTTTATGTACATTACATTTTAGAATGTTAGTGATTTGCATGATCATTTAAAAAAGTGGTGATTTTGTATCAAGCCCTTTTTTAAAAGACCTATTTTTTGACTTTAAATTTTCTAATGTTTGAAATGTAAATAATTAATTTCTAAATTTAACAATTTTTGAAGTGGTCTTCTTCTTGATATTTTCTTGTTTTTATTTTATTTTTTTATAGCGAGGTTTTTATTGTTTTGCATATTTGAATAAGAAGTTCGATATTTTAAAGTTTTGATATTCTACATATTTATACATCGTTAATTATTTTTTCAATGCACATGAAATAATTGTTTCCAAAAAACAATAATTTTTAACAATTAACATAAAAATAACAATTTTCAACATAAATATAACTAAAAAATTACACATTTTGAACATTTTTTGCTAGAAATAACATGTCAAAATCACAATTTTTATAGGAAAAATTAACAAAAAAATGATTAAATAATAGTTTGTTTGTTTGTTTGTTTTGTTTTGTTTTGTTTTTTTTTTTTTTTATGAATTTCATGTCAAAAAAATAATAATAATCACAATGTTTTTCAAAAAATAATGATTAACATAAAAAAATAATGCGAAAATCACATAATACAAATATTGATCACATAACAACATTATTTGAATGCTTATTCTTCTCTTATAATGTCACAGTGATAACATTGCAAGCATAACTATTTAATAGTTAAAAAAATGAGGTTGATTTCCAAGCATAACTTAAATTTAATCAACAATATCATGTGATCCAAACTCTTCATCCTCTAAAGTTTCATCATTGTCTTCTTCCACAATATTTTCTGCTTCATTTTGCTCATTTTCCTCGTCAAATGGACCTTTTATGTCTATGAATCTCCCAATGTATGCATTTCCAATCATTCTATGTAATGGTGGTTGAGGTTCCTTTGCCTTTTTTTCTACACGTGATTCACTAAAATCCCCTTTCTTCAACCCAATTTCTTGCATTGCATCTGGAATAAATTGAAGAGCATTAATTCTTTGCTGAAGAAAATTGCACTGTATTGGATTTTTTTCAATGGCAATGCAATTTCTTCCATTTCGATGGAAACATGCTAGTGTTGTACCTAATTATCAAGCACAGAAGAAATAATGAAGTAAATTAGTATAATGACATATAAATTAAGAAAGAAGATTTTGAAATTCAATTCCATATAATAAAACTTACATGAGCCAGAAAATAAATCCAGAACCCAATCTCCTTTATTTGAACATATGTCTATAAGATAGTTAATCAATAACTATGGTTTTTTATCAATTTTAACGATCTCTCCTTTTGCTTCTTTGTCTTCATATGTTAGTTTTCTCACAACAGCATCATAAGCCAGTACTTGGCTATGACTCTTTCCATCCACCCAATTAAAAATCATAGACATATCTATCATATTTTGGACAACTGTCAATATGGATGAACTCACAATCATTTATAAATGGTTGATCTTCACTGTTAAGAAGATTTAAATTTTCCCTATAACATGAAATAGTAAAAGTTCAATTAACTTGTACATAAATTATTTTTTTAACATTAATGAAATATACATTTTCAACATCTTACCATGTAAGCTGCATCCTTGAGTTTGCTTTCCCCTTAAAGATTGACAATAACATTGCCAATTGTGTGTATGAATGTAATGTCACAAATCTCCATAATGGTGATGATGTGACTTCTAGAAATCCCACAACCACTTTACTAAGAGCTTGATAAATATAAGGGTCACTATCATAGTCAATGTTTGGGATATTGAAACCATGGGGAATATTTGCAATAACTAGGACATAATCCCCTTTAGGTATGAGTTTAGTAATGTCTTCATAGTCGCCTTGTATTACTTGATATTGAATAGTGTCAAGCCCATTCCAAATGAAATGAGTAAGAGTTGGATCGAGTTCAACATTCCTAAGACGTTGCTTCTTCAGTCTTTTGATCTTAATATTTTCAATAAAGGTTTTAAAACTATCTGGTGTTCCATTTTCATTCTTCCTCATCTTTAATAAAATAAACAAATATATGTATAAGTTATAAAATAAAAATAGTATGCAGATGAATAAAAATGAATGTATAAATCAACAAACCTTTTTAAATGCAAGATAAAAAAAATATTAGTGTTGATGTAGAACTTGAATCTGGATATTTGCGTACAACATCATCCCAACTATCTTCATTCAACAATTTAACCATTTGTTCTTGTATTTTCATGTAAACTTTGTGACTGCATAGATAAAATAAAAAGAGTTAATATAATGATATGTGTAACAAATATTACTAAGAACAATATGTCATATTTAAAAGAAAATTATAATCTAGAAATAAGTAAAAATAATTCAACAAACTTACTTTTGAAATTCCTCAGGCATTTCCTCCAATGATAATTCCCTTGACCTCACACGAGACAATATTGCTTTGACAAGTTTTTCATCCTTCACTCTTTGCAATTCTCTTCAAGGTGTGATAGTCATATCTTCTAGAAGTTGCTTCATTTTAGGACCTGATTTACTGTTGCTACATGTCAATGGTTTAAACCTTTTGGTCTTATAATTTTTAATGTCAATGTTCTCCCACGTGCTAAAAATCTCATTAATCAATTCCCATATGTTTCCAGTTCTAAATGCCAACTGGGAAATGTTATCAATACCTCCGAATAAATTAGTATTTACTTTGTCACCTTTTGAATTGATTTTCTCCTCAATTTGATAGCCTATTTCCATACAATATTCCCTTTCGGAAATTTATAATAACATTTATCTTATCCCCACCACATTTTTCTTCAAACTCACTATGAATAAATCTAACCCTTTGGATGAAAGTCATAGACATCCTATATTCATTATCTAAATTATGATCGCATGCCATTAACTTTGCTTCTGTATCTGATAAACCAACATAAATGATTCATTTCATTGTTTCAAAACGTGGGTTATTGAGATATTCCTCCATCAATTGTCTTTGAGCTTCTATAGAATGGTTCCCCCCAAGCACATAATAATTGTATTCAAAACATTTTGAGTTATCAATTGCTTCTTTGTTGGGAACTTGAACTGGATCAACAAGAAGCACATAATTAACCACATGAGCATATGGATTGTACCTCATTAATGTCTTCATGTTGTGAACATGCAGGTGGTGTGGCTTTCTGATTTGATATTTACATTGTCCTTCACTTGCCTTATAGATTTGTTTCACCTTAAATTGAAATGTACAACCACCCTCAATTAATTTTCTCTTTGTCAAGATATGTCGAATGAAACTTTGTTTTGTTTTAATAATTCCATCCTCTAAATCAGCTCCTAGTGTAATGATTTCTCTGCTTTTTTTTAAAGTTTCACTAGGATCTTCACTGTTGGTAATGACTACTCGAGAATGTTCAACTTTACTTTTCTTCCTCATAACATTCTCATCATTAACTAGAATAGATTTATTCTTGAAAATTCTTACTTTTGGTCTTTTACAGCTCTTCTCCTTTCTAACATTAGTTCAAATTTCATCCTCGATAATGACAACATATTCTTCAGTGTCAGTTTCAACTTCCTCATCTTCAAAAGTAATCTGTCTACCTTTGCTAGATTTATCCACTAGAGGCATGTTTTTCTTATCCCTTGAATGTAGTTTTGTAGCATCATGAATTACTATCTTTTACTTGTTTGCCATATCTTCTTCTGACACTGAGTAGAAATTGTTGACAACATTCATAATATCATGCTCTATGAAATGAATGCCTTCCAACATAATTAAAACACTTTCAACAAAATTCTGTCAAAACAAAATATCACATGTCAATAAAAACTAAGTTATAAAACTATAATGAGATAATTACAACAACGCAAAACACAAATATAAATAACAATACTTACGATATTTTGTGTCATCTCATTTACAATTTGTTTACACAACTTTGTACATACCTCTCTCGTGTCATACAATGAATATAATAATTGATACTTAATCCTTTCATATGACTTGGGGGGTTTTGTAAGTATATAAACAACTTCACTGTCTGGTACTGAACAAATGTCTATGACCTTTCCCAACACCTCATAAATTTCACTGTCGTTAGGTATATCAACATATAGATATATCTGCACATCTATGCTTTCTCTTTCTTTCACATACCATACATTTTCTGGAAGTTTCACTTCTTTTGATTTCTTCCAGTATGAAATCGTCTTCTTATCATTTCAGGCACTTGAAATATTTGTAGCTATCAGCTCAAGTTCGGTTCATTCAACAATGCTTTTTGAGGATCCACCTTTAAGAGTCTTTCATCCAGAAAGATTCACATAAATCTTCTTTGATGCCATTTTCCTACAAAAAAGACACATATATAAATAAGTAAATTACAAAAAAATAATAGCTTAAATTTACAAACAAAATGATAAATTATAAGTAATTTTATAAAACATAACAATTTAAAAAAATAATAAGAGAAAATAAGAAATTGAAAAATAAGCCCCCTACTGCCCCACCCCGGAACATCGGGCCACCAGGTGGCGGGGGGTCGGGACGCCAACCCCTACCCCATACTGAGCCCCAACAGCCGCACCCCCTTCCCCAACCCTAGCCCCTGAACCCCACCCTGATAGAGCAACGGTCTGCCACCCCGACCGACCATTTGGCCGTCGGGGTGGGGCAGGGGGCTAGGCAGCCAACCCCCCCGCTCATCCCACACGGACCCGTTGGGCCGCCGGGAGCATGATCGGACCCACCACACCCATTGCGTATGTAGTGGGTAAATATGTATCATTGAAAATCTTAATTTCAAAAAAAAAATTCATTAAACTTATTTAATTTTAAAATTTGCACACAACAAAAAAAGAAACTAACCTTTCAAATGTGATAATCCTCCGTTGAATATGTTGTTGACAGTAATGTAGCTGCTCCAAAAATTCGCTCCAAGTATTTTAATGAACCTCGAAAAACCTTGATGTGATGTGAGGAATAATGATAATGAAATTTATTATATAGCGGGAATTACAGAATTGTTTTACGTATGGTTAATATGGGACTAATTCATTTTTATAAATTTCAACATGTAAATTTTGTTATGGTGAAATAGGGAACTATGATAAAAGCGAACATTACAAAATTGTTTTACAACATGCTGAATGTGGGATTAATTTTTTTTAGAAAGTATAATAAAAATAAAAAATAAAAAAAACATTCAAT
>APFE031191600.1:33418-69165 GCA_000404065.3 Pinus taeda
TTTCATAAGAAAATTTTAGTTAAAATTTTTCAATAAATTATAGAAGAAAATTATGGAGGGAAATACATGAAACAAAATTTTTGGAGGGAAAAATTTTGGTGAAAATTTTGGAGGGAAATTTTCATTCTTTAAGCTATATATTATCATTAGGAGAGTCTGCATTTGTATCATTCAACTTCTTTTGTTTGAAATACATGGATTCTTCTGATAGTGAAGTATCTCTTTGTGAAGCATCAACATTTTTGTTGCTTAACATCTATATTCATATTGATGAATCTAACAAAAATTCTTCCACTATGAATAGAGAGTCAATTCTTCCACTTACTCCTAATCCTAAGGACTATGAGACCAGCACTGATGAAAGACGTGATGAAGAATTTCAAATAAATAAAGAGTCACGGTTTCCACTTATTCATAATCCTATGGATTATGAGAGCAACAGTGACGAAGAGCATGATGAAGAATTTCAAAAGAATGGAGTGTCACGGTGCCCTCTTAGTCCTAATCCTATGGACTATGAGAGCAGCAATGATGAAGAGTATGATGACAAATTTCAAAAGAATGGAGTGTCACGGTGTCCACTTAGTCCTAATCTTATGGACTATGAGAACAACAGTGATGAATAATTTCAAAAGAATGGAGTGTCATGGTGTCCACTTAGTCCTAATCCTATGGACTATGACAGCACCAGTGATGAAGAGCATGATGAATAATTTCAAAAGAATGGAGTGTCACGGTGTCCACTTAGTCCTAATCCTATGGACTATGATAGCAGCAGCGATGAAGAGCATGATGAAGAATTTCAAAAGAATGGAGTGTCACAGTGTCCACTTAGTCCTAATCCCATGGACTATGAGAGAAGTAGTGCTGAAAAGCATGATGAAGAATTTCAAATGAGTAGAGTGTCACAGTGTCCACTTAGTCCTAATCCTATGGACTATGAAAGTAGCAGTGATGAAGAACATGATGAAGAATTTCAAAAGAATGAAGTTTCACTGTGTCCACTTAGTCCTAATCCTATGGACTATGAAAGCAGTAGTGATGAAGAGCATGATGAATAATTTCAATTGAATAGAGTGTCATAGTGTCCACTTAGTCCTAATCATATGGACTATGAAAGCAACAGTGATGAAGAGCATGAAGAAGAATTTCAAATGAATAGAATGTCACAGTGTCCACTTAGTCCTAATCCTATGGACTATGAGAGCAACAATGATGATGAAAATGATGAAGATTTTCAAATAAATAAAGTGTCGTAGTTTCCACTTAGTCCTAATCTTAAGGACTATGAGAGTTATAGTGACGAAGGACATGATGAAGCACTTCATCCTAATCTTAAGGACTATGAGATTAGCAGTGACAAAGGACATGATGTAGAACTTTCAGTAAGTAAACAGTCACATTTTTGACATAGTCCTAATCCTATGGACTATGAGAGCACACTGACAATACACATGAGGAAGAATATCCAATAAACATAGAGTCAAATTTTCCATTTAGTCCTAATTCTAAGGACTATGAAAATAGCGCTGAAGAAGGGAAAGATGAAGAATATTCTCCGAAGTTAGTGTTTCAAAATAATAGATGATCATAGTGAGGATAACATTTCTGAGAATGATGATGAAAATGCTTATACAAATGATGATCCAATGATGGAGATGTTGCTAGGATATATTGTATAGAGGAGTAGGAGCAGACCTTTTCGTATCAATCCAAATTTTTTTAGTTATACAAGGGGTAGAGCAGAATATCTGATGAGAAGAAGTTCTATCAACGCTCTCATTTCAAGGGAATGTTTTCAAAAGGATTGCTTGAAACATATGGATTTCAAGTTTTCATTAGAGAAAAAGAAGAGATAATTGTCAATGAATAAAGCATGCAAAATTCATATTTAGTGGTGTGCATGCAATCTACATTGTCAGGTTATGATTATCATATGGGGTCTTTATTTATCTATAGAAAGGCTTTCAAAATGTTTCATTCAATGGGTAATTTTTGTCTCTCAAGAATCCAAGAAAATTTGGAAAAAGATCCCACATTTTATTCAGAAGAATGTCATAAATGACAGTTTGGGTCATTATCAAATACTGCAATGTCATGGGTGAAAGATTTCTTTTCAAAGCATGGAGAGTGTATGCCAAATAGAGAGTCAATACATATTCCAGATAATTTCTCAAGACAAGAAATCTACAACTTATACAAATAATATGCAGAAGGTGATGAGGGACATGGTTGATTTATTACATATCAAAATTTTGTGAAGGTATGGAAGAAAGAATTCAACAATGTCCATATTCCTAAGAAAACAAGGATGGGGATTTGTAGTACATGTGCTTCTATTAAATAAAAAAGGGATAAATGTGAAGGGTCGGAAAGAGGTAATCATTCATAACTTTAAATTTAAAAATTGTTTAGTCATCAACTATGAAAAACGTATTTCTTAATGACTTTCTTTTATGTTTTGTTGATTCCATTGTCAAAGAACTCCAAGAGCATCGTGAACAACAAACAACTGAAAGGAAAAAGTTGTACAAGCATCAAAAGAAGTGTTATGATAACCTGAATAAATATTTTGTTCGCACACCCAAAAATTTACAGGAGGAAAATTTTATTCAGTATCACTTGGCCGGTTGTATGGTCTTCAATGGGAAAATGTTGCCAAGGGTGTACTTCATAGCTCCAAATATTCATAATGCTGCAAATATAACAATAACCATAATTCATGATGTTCTTTCTCATTGGTCTGGTAATCTTCCTGAAGTTTTGTATCTACAATTGGACAACACTTACCATGAAAACAAAAATCAGATTATTTTTGGATATCTAAACATGCTTGTTGAATTGAGAATTTTTCATAAGGTAAAGGTTGGTTTCCTTTTTGTTGGGCACACTCATGAGCATATTGATCAGATGTTTAGTCGTTTTTTAGTCACATTGAGGAGGAAGGAAGTTGGGAGCATGCCATCATTAATTGAATGTATTAAGAAATCATACATGCCAGAGCCTACTTTTGATGTGTTGGAAGAAACTGTTGACATGCGAAGATTTATTTTGGGATCACATGGTGAGGAAAAATGCATTGAACAACTTAATGACATTAGTTTCCAACATCACTTTCGTATCAAAAAAATTGATGTGAAAACACTAATATGGGACAAGAAGTATTCAACTACTACAGAATGGGCACCATCATCAAGTTTGGAATTTTTGAAGTTCTTTCCAGATCATCCAATATTTGCATCAAATATATTGTTATTACAATCAGTTGCTGAAGTTTATAATGCATGCAGACAGAATAGAGATATAAATTATTATGATTTCCTAGAAAAAATTAAAAAATGTATTAGATATACATATGAGTACTTTGACATTGTTGATTCAGTTTGGTGGGAGTCCTTTTTCAATAATCAAAGTGATATGATTTCCGGAACAACAAATGAAGATATACCTTTCAAAAATCCATTTATTTGGACACAAAATGTGTCAAATGAACATGAGGAAAGAAACACTGTTGAATAGGAATAATTTCAAGGTATTATTAATACGTCACAGGGAGAGGAAAGAGAGAAGTATATTGGTTCTAGAAAATCTTGTGCACAACATAAAGCCATGGATTATCTTTACAGGGGTTCAATACATGATATTAAGAAGGGTTGCATGATCACAGTGCTAGTAGATGGAGATCCCAATGGCTATCCATTCTGGGTTGCTAAGGTTATAAAGGTCATTACAGAAAATGAAGATGTTATAGGTGTTGAAGTACATTGGTATTCCACAAATACACACCCATTCAATGGTGTGTATAAGCCAGAGATGGTAGCTGATAAAACAATTAGCAAAAAGAGAAAAATAAAGGGTACAAATATAAATTGTCACTGCACAGACCTCTTAAAATTGGAGGATGTTGACGTACTTGTTTATGACTTCAATTTAACAAAAAGAGGAACTCTTCTCCTCAAGGCGATAAAGATTCTGAAAAGGTTGTTAACAGAAGGAACAATGTTGAGATGGGAGTCTGTTGAAACCAGTCATAGATCCAGAAGAATTTGAAACCTTAAATGGTGGGCATGCATGTGGACCCAGATGGGGCACTAGTTGTTGAAAGAGAATAATATGGAACATATTCGTCGACATCCATTCATTCATCTAAAGATGTGAATTCTGATGGTGTGCAAGAAAATATGAGAGATTTTGAATAATTGTCAGAGGCAATTTATATAGTTGATGTTTTCATTGCATCTTGAAATAAAAATTTTGATTTCCATATGGTGTTAAATCAGAATTTATGAGTCATTTTTATGTTGTTGGATTATATGTTTTAATTATGATGATTTTTATCTTTAGAATATCTACAATGCAACAATAAATTTTAGATATAATGTATGTTTGATTGAATCTACAAATAATGACATTTTGATTAATTTAGTCATGTAATTTGTTCATAATGTCATGGTTTTTTAATTTTGTGGTTGAAAAGTTTCAAAAAAAAATTGTATCTTTAATTTTATGGTTGAAAACAATTAGAATTTTAGTGATCTTTATTGTCATGTTATTATATGTTTAACAACATGGATGAAAACTAATAGAATTTTAATGTGTTTCAGACCCCATTATTTTATATTTATTGTCATACTAAAAAATGTTGAAATCATACTTAGGAAAGAAAAATGTTATTCTACCAAAAACATTAGTGTTTTTTTTCCTCAAAAACAATTGTTTTTTTGCACATAAAAATTCGGTTTTACTGGCTTTTTTTTTAAATGTTGAAAATTGACCCTAAAAAAAACCATCGTTCCAGTATCAACACTTTTCGTTTTCAGGGTGTCTTTTGCACAATTTTTGCACAAAAAATTCATTTTCACTTCCATTTTTAAAACATGTTCAAAATTGACCCAAAAAAAACCATCATTCCAGTATACACACTTTTCATTTTTGGCACTTTTTTTCATTATTTTTTGGGGTATTTTGGCTAGAGTTCCCGTTTTGAGTTTATAGTTCCCATTTCAAAGTTTACATTATTTATTCTTATCATAAGCCTTTACCATGGTCTTAAAATTCATTTAAGAAGGGAGACGAGGTTTTTTCAACCGACTCCAATAAAAGGAAATGACTTGTTTTCTTGGAGGGGTTTTCATGGGAACGAGATAAATACCCCCTTGTAAAGTAGAATCAGAAGAAACAAGAAGAACTTGAGCGGTATGATCCTCACTCTCTATGTGAAATGTACGATAGACTGAAGGTGGAATTGGGTTTTCTCAACCTATGGTTGGTCAGGAATGGACTCATGGGATTCACATTTAGTGAGAGTGGGATTGACTCAAGACATATTATGACCATTCACTTTATCAACTAGTGGAGGATTGGGAGAAAGCTTTCAATAACCAACCAAAAGATGAGGCTGAGAAGTTGTAAGGTTTTCCAACGCTTTTGAGGCTTCATCCATACAAGGACAAATATAAGTAGGATGATTCCCTTCACATAACTTACAGGGAAATTTGATTTTACCCTTTTCCCCATGGACCTTACTATCATTAGGTGATGGTGTATCACCAGCATGATCTCCAGAAGCTAATGACAAAGGTTTATGTGATCCTATGGACCAAACTTCTAATACCTTGGGAATATGAGGAAAATCTCTAAGAAGGTGGTCACCCTTACATAACTTGAAAGGGAATTTAATTTTGTGGGGTTGACTGGGATATTTTTCAACTTCAGTTGCATCAGTAGCAATGGTTTCTTGGTTTCCCCTTTTCTTATTTATCTTCTTCTTCTTGTTCATCCTCTTCCTCTTCTTCTTAACTTCCTGGTTACTACAATGAAGACTTTCACCAAGTGAGCAGGAAGAATGGGATGAAGAAACAATTGGTGAAGAAAGAAAAGGGTCAACTTTAGGATCAACTTGAGGTTGATATGGTTCAGGTGGAGTGAAACTTGGTTCATGAGAATTTTGGAGATTTATAACCATAGTGGTCAAAAGAAACCAAACTGGAAAACCAATGGTGAATCCGAGAAGGGACAACGTTTCCATATAAGGAGCACCAATATTTCCAAAAGGAGGAAAAGAACCAGGTTTACCATCAGAGGGGTTTCCTTGATTGGAAGACTTCGGAACTATTTCCATTAGTATCAACCTAGGATCCACTAAGGAGGTATTCAATGGGTAGGATGTTGTTCGGTGGTCAATTAGTTGATTTTGTAAATTAACAACAAAAATAAATCAAGGAGGGTAAACTAGGCATAAATATTTACCAAGCAATTGTGAACTACAATATAAACCTTAGAAAACCAAGGACATAACATATGTGCAAGAAATATCCTCTAATGTTGTGTTCGGTGTATTACAGTATACAAGGCAGCTGACTTGGTTACCTATGGATGGATAACAACATATGGTGGACCTCCAAAATATACTCAATGGTACATGGAAGTGTAGTCCATAGTAGTGTTGTATAATGCGTAATCATTCGATGAGAGTGTTCCCATATACATATCATGCGTGGAGCACCATCTGATATACCCGGAGGTACGTGGAGAACCGTCTAATACACTTACATACATGGAATGGGATATCACCCCCGAATTGTAATGCCGAAAAAAGAAATGATAACTCCTATGTTTAAAGACATCGAAACATGTCTCTAGCCTAGACCTTTGTGTTTGCATTAAGTTTCAAATTCTCCTTAGGTTGATTCAATAAATTTTAATGTTTATCTTCAATTAAGTTTCAATTTCAAGGCTCAAAAATCAATGTCACCTAAACACACCTATGATGCAACCAATATGATAAAAATAACTCTTTTCATTTTCCCTTTAACAATGAAAGGTCGAACTAAGGGAAGAATAAATCAATCAACAATGTAACAAACAAGTGATTCAACAATCGATCTGTATAACTGCACTCTTCCAATCAAAATCAAATCCCTAAATGCAATTCATGATCCATAAGATTTTTCTTTTGGATTCCACTTAATTTTTAGATGAAAACTAAGATATTTATCTAATCGTTGATAAAAGAAACTATTGAGAACAATGACTAAAACACCAATTATTTCAAGCACTCAATGACCAAACAATTCAGTTTGTTAATGACCTAATGACAAGAACAAAGAAAAATCTAAACAAATTCTTATCAAAGGCACTCAAAACCAAAATAAAACAAGATGGAGGCTTGTGAGAGACCACAAGACACTCAAATACTTGAGGAAGAGCAGTTGGAACAAGGATGATCATAGAGAAAATCAAGACAAAATAAAAATTGTGCATGAACAGGGGCCAACGTAGGTGCAAAGGAGGCACCAATGCTATACAACATAGGTAAAAAGGAGACTTAGCTGGTGTGGAATGCTCTATCACAAGACTAGAGGGTGAATTGGTCTAGGGATACAAAATTTTGACACTAGGATTGCAATTGAGACTCAACGAAAGGTATTCCTAGGTCTGTTCTTGACTGCATAAGATAGTAAAGGTTAGAAAAAGAGGTAAGACAAGAACAATGGATAAAGAAACCACCAAGGGAATACATTGATCCCTAGTGGGTCAAAAATTTATTATGTGGAATATACGACTACAGACAAAAGTATATTCCCTAGGCCTAGTGGACTGACCTAGAAAAACAAAAAGACAAGGTAAATAATGTTTTCCTTAAAGTAAATAGATAATAAGATGAAGCCCGCCTGGGATCTGTCATCTGTTTCGCTCCTTCCTTGGATTTTATGCTCCAATCCTAACTTTGATCGCTATAATTAGAACCTCCACAATTAGAAAACACAAGTCAACAATCTACAGGGTATATGTATCATCATCTAATCACTTTATTCAATAGATCAACATGGTATAGAAATACATGAAACCATAACATCATATATAGGAAAACAAAAAACTCTTTTCATTAATAGAAATGGAGTGAGTTACAACAAAAAATAGGTGTTGATATTTTAGAAGAGCTCCTCCAAGTTGACTTGTCCTTCCTTAGCACAAAGTGCACCTCTAATCACCCTAATGCATGGAATTATATCTTTCACACCAGCAACATTGTAATAGCCTTGGTGAAAATTTTATGTAATAAAAGCTAATAAAGGCAAAATAATAACCACGGTCGATGGGACACTTATTCCAAGTTGAATGCTAGGAAAAAGCATAGTGATGGGGACAACTGGTGATTGATTAATGGATAAGGAAATTGGCAAAGGAATTGAAAAGGAAAAATGACATTTTTGACACGTTTATTTATGAAAATAATGGAAATTAGGAGAAAACGGAGGTGAAAGGTCATATCTTTCATGTGAGGAGGAAAATAATGGAAAATGAAGAAAATATAGGCCTCATTAATGAAAAGGCTTATGAGGATCAGTTGACAAACTTTTGTCAGTTCAGTGTTAGAGCTCTCTCTCTATTCTCTCTCTCTCGTATTCTTGGACACTTAGAGTTTCTTGGAGCACTCTTGGAGGGTGTGGAATACTTGGAGTTTTGGAGCAAGAAGGCAAAGGAAGAGCATGAAAGTGCAAGAGGACATCGATATTGGCATTTTTCTTGCATGTACCAAGTTGCATGTATGTTTTCCTCACTAGTTTTCGCATGCACGGCATATGCATGTGGTTTATTGGTCATGATTTGTCACTGGCATGGAGGATTTCCTGGATTGACAGTGGATTTGTGTAGCCTTACCATTTCCTCGCTAACCATTGTCTTGTGGGCTTATTTCTTTGTTTTCCTGATTGTTTGTCGTGTTTCTTTTAGCTTGGGTTGAGTTACTAGTTCTTGGAGCCTTGGTGGGACAAACACTCTAGACCCCTGTAACAGCTTGGGTTGAGTTACTAGTCCTGGATCCTTGGTTGGAAAAATGCTCTGTAGCCCTTGGTGGGTTGAGTTATTGGTCATGGAGCCTTGGTTGGACAAACTGTTTGGAGCCCTGTATAAGTTGTGGGTTGAGTTACTAGTCCTGGAAGCCTTGCTTGGAACAAACGCTCTAAAGCCCTAGAAGGATTGGATAGATTCCAATTTGATGATGGTTTTTTGATGTCTGACCGTGAGGTGGAAATCACTGTTTGATGGGTTGAGGTGGTTGGCCTCTGGAAGCCCTAGATGGTTTTCTATTGGTGTGTATTATGAGATCCCACATTCATGTTTGGAATGTCGCACGAGGGCGACTAGCTAAAGAGGTTTTTGGCTAAGCCATGTATACAGTCGTGTACTTCACGGAAGTCTTACAACTCATTGGCCTTTGCATCATTAATATGAGATTATTTCTCCTTGTTATTTCATGAGGATTGTACTAGTTTATATGTATATTATATGGCTATTGTTTCCTTGGTATTTATGTTCCTATTATGTTTTTCATGAACATGTATTATGGCAGTAGCATGTATGGATCTCATCATGTTTTTACTTGTAAATGAATGAAAAATGTATTTATGGCCTAATGGATGAAACTACAACTAATGTGTTAAGGCATCAATGCTTCTTAATGATTCTCATATGAATACGCGACCCTTAGATTTGTTGTTTACACCTGTAGATTAGATATTTGTGACATGTTTGACGAAATGAATGTAAGGAAAATTTTATGGATGGAAAATTTTCTTGAAGTTTAAAAACATTGGCGAATCTCACTAATCCCTAATATGCAAACTATAAAATATTTATTGATATATTCGTAAAATTATTCAAATTTATAATGATTTTATATATAGTCTCTATATAATGTTGGCAATTTTTAAGGAAAAATAATTTTATATTCTAAAATTTGGGCGAATCATCTTTTATAAAAATTGGATATTGACTAATCTTTTTTTGTGGAAAAATCATGGAAAAATAGCCCATTGGGCGAACATTAGCCCCTAAAATTTTCCATGAATGAATGTCACGGCTAGTAGTGGTCCAATCAAGGGATCGTTCAAGTGATTGCATTTGTATCATTATTCCATTGTTACCTCTCTATTTTGAAGGTTTCATTTAGTTATGGGTAGTAACCTAGACTCTGGGCTTGAAAAAGTGGCTAAAATCCCAAGGATGTAGGCGCAACACTAGGCAGAAAAGTCCTTGTATGCTGGCATACCCATGCTGTGGGAGCATTCAGATCTCTATGGATGCATGCATGTATATATCATGGGAGAATCTAGAGATTAATTGTTGTAAAAACCTAGTGGGACCCAAGGGCTGGTTACTTGAGAGATTGGGATGGTTCCTAGGAGTCTTGTTGCTGATGTAGAAGGTCTGTATAATGATTTCCTATCATTTCCACTTCCTTAATGTGACTTAGGAGGTCGAATCATATCATAGTAACTTCTCATCACATTTTTACCCCAGTTGGTCGATTACTTGGGTAGATGTGGCAGGAGGGTGTCACAGAGTGGTATTAGAGCATGGTTCACCCCTGGGACTGGATGGTTTATATGTTGGTCATTCATTCATGTTAGTTGCATATATGTTATTGTGTTTTAAGACCATTTGCTTGTTACATTTGTATGGTATGGGTCATGATAGTAGTGATGCCACCATGGGAAGTTGATGATGTTTTTGCGGAGTGTGTTGTCATGAGTGTATAATTTATTATGCGTTTATTATGCATGTTATTGTTCACATGTGGTCAAGTGTATAGTGATGTGGTGGTTGTTGTCATGCATGAGGTCATGGCATGTCTTGTTGATAAGGTCATGCATTGATGACTCGACTCTAGCTAGAATGACGATTATATTCTTATATGCTTATGTGTTACATTTCTATATGTTGTCATGATTTTGTTATACATGTATTACGTTGAATTTTTTTATCTTGCAGACGAGGTATCCTCCTTGAATTATGCTAAGATACATTGGTTTATTGTGATTTGGTTTAGCTGACATAAATATACCTTGCAGTAAGAATATCAAAGATGACTAGAAATAGGGTAGACTACGATGCCTCATACTCTCCTTATGGATCAGATGAGAAGCATGGTGTTGGGAACTCTTCTGATTTGGAAGATACACTGAGAAGATTAAAGGAAGAAATAAGTATTTGTAAGGCAGAAAATGACATAATCATACAGGCACAGGAGAAACAAGAAGAGGTAAATGTAATTATACTTCAAAGTTTGTCAGAATTACAGTGACAGGGACCACTTCAGATCAGATATGAACAGGAGGACAAAACTAATGGGGCATATGGTAGTAGGTCTCATGGTGGTCATAGGTCAGATAGAGATGACACAGTTAGAGATGGAAGATTGTTGGATACTCCGGATAGGAGAGGTGATAGACACAAGTATTATTCTAGTGTTGTTTCTGACAAGCATAATGATTGATATCGTTATCTTCCTTATAGGAGGAGTGACAGGGGATATTTTCTGGATGAGTTTAAGAAAGCAAAGCCACCTATATTTGATGGAGAGATGAAGAAATCACAAGATGCAGAGGCATGGTTACTTGGTATGAGGAAATTCTTCAGGTTGCATGATTACTCAAAGAACATGAAAGTGAGAATAGCTACTTTTAGTCTTAAAGGTAAAGAAGACATTTGGTGTGAATATGTGAAGAATGTGAGAGGTATTCAGGAGGAGGACTTGAGCTGGAATGAGCTTGAGAGAATATTCAAGAACAAGTAACATTGACAGTGTTGGACCCATCATCATTCATGGGATCTCCACTATATGAAGTCCCAACTAGACCTCACATCATTTGGAGTAGGAGACCCAACAGTGGGTGCTGGCGTAAGGCCTTGATCGTGGTAGCATGCAGAGGAAGGTATGATAATTTTGGGTGAGAGAAAGTGTGTGACCTTGCAAAGAGTCAAGTGCGATGCATAAAGGTTCTAACACACTGAGGGGAAAAGGAAGTGTGCCCCTTCAAATCCTGTAATAGTAGGCAACTTTAAAGTAACACATGAGTTGAATAACATCACAAGCTAAAATGCAGAATATTCCACAAGTGAAAGTGATGAGTTAATCAAACAACACACCTTCAACCAAATTCATACAAAGTAGTTCATAAGCATATGCGTAAGTTAAATAACATACATTTCCAATGGAACAAGAATAGTCCTACTACATTAACAACATATGCATGAAAGTGTAGTGGCTCTAATTGTATTATTATAAGTGAAAGTTCCATCAATAAATATACCATTGATGACCACTAGCCCCAATAGTGGAAGATTACAGTCAAGAACACATGCTGCTCCAAACAAGTATACTCAATTAGGCAATGAGTATGGTATGAGAGGATGGTGAGAAAGAGAAGCACATATGTTAGGGCACTTGCATGAGGCAAGAGTGGCACTAGTGCTTCAACGCTCTCCAAAACTGTACATGGTAAAAATGAAATTTACGACCAGGATGTTTTTTTATTTAACCCTCATCTGGTTCATTACTCTAACCACACTAGTGCAGAATAGTTCCTAGAGCACCACATTTTTTTAAATTAAAAAAATATATCACGGTACTTTTCTTAAGACACCCCGAGGAATTCTAATGTAGGTACCATACTAGTGCTTTGTTTGACTATAGCACTGCTCTATTTTCAAAACTTAAAAATCACCTATTGGTGCTCTTTAGAAGATGCCCCAGGGTGTTTTAGTACATTTACTGCATCGATGCATCGTTGGAAAAAATCACCATGTTTTTATAAAATTTAAAAACTATAATGATGCTCCTTAGTGGTATGCACCAAGACATTTTACTACATGAAGGGCACTGGTGCTCTCGATTATTCAAGTACCGGTGCATTGTTTTATTTAACGCACTGTGTTTTTTTATTTTATAAAAATAAATTTTCCATGGTGGACCATGTCTTATGAAAGACCAATGCTTGTATGGATAGTAAATCTTTGGTGCATTTATCAATTGTATATGCACCATCCAAAAAACATCCGCTAAAACATCCTTCTGCCCACCTCCACTAGTGACCTCTACTACAAATGGATTTTTGGCTATTCTTATAGGGCTTCTAGAAAAACCTCTATTAGAATGTTTTTTCCCTGTAATGCGGTAATTTAATACTAAAATATTAGCAATAGAATATTTTAGTGCAAATTTATAGAGATGCATAAAATGAACACTTTATTTATAACTAAAATGAAATGAAAATAGACTACGATGTTTATTTTTAAAATATTATGAATAATATTAGCAATAAAATCACTTAATACGAAGTGTTGAATTTTGCACCATAAAATTTTGTAACATAACTTGACCCCTTCAATTACCTTGGAGGAATGACGTACAAATTTTAGGTGGAATTTCTTTCCTTACTTCTGTAATAAGATATTATTCATTTTTTTCATGCATATATATATATATATTATATATATATGGATATGGATATGGATATAGATATAGAGTAGCTTCGAGGCCTCTAGACACCTCGACTCCCAATATATGCCCCCCCCACCAGAAGTTATCCTCCTAGCTGACATGTCACATCTCTGGGACCTCATGGTATTTCAAGTTACTGAGTTAGGTATCCTCCCCAGAACATAACCTATCAGATGATGCATCGACCCCCTAATGGAAGCTTCAATGTCATTTCTTCACACTATCTTTCGCGGGTACTTCCTCAAAACTTTTCGTCCTTATAGTGTTCTGACCTCCAGGGTCTAATCTTTCCCATATGACATCAACCATGCTCTGGGACAGTATCAAAAGATTCTACGTGTCACCTGAAAGTGGCCCAATGGACACTCGAGACACCTCATTGCTAACCACGTGCCCCCAAGACATCGTGCCAATATGGTCTCCATGTGAAAGGGGAAAGGGATCCATTAGCGAATGATATCATACTGGGTCCCCACAAGTGGTCATAATATCGAATCTAGGATACAATAAGGAATCGTTCAAGAAACTACTTGTGGTTTCAACCTTCTAGCTTTCCAGCCCAATGGTTTGGGTAGAACTTTTGTCACCATCTCTTGACAGAACCCTGACGCTCTCCTGCCTTTAGGTCCCTGGTTCGTAATTCAATTTACCTTCCAGAATTTTCCCTATGGCCTTTTTCCCTTTCATTATGACCAATCTCGTAAAGGGAATCTCCTTCAACAAATCAAGAGTCTCATTTGACTAGGGTTTTGACCATCTTGAGGATAAGGTTGGCCCCACTTCTCCTATAAATTCATTGCCTCCTACCATTAAGCTGCAACAAGGATTTCCTACTCCTTCCCGCCATCACTCAGTTAAAGGATTATGAATCCACACTACATGGTTCTTTCAAAGGAGAACTTGGCAACCCTCCTAGCTACTAGCTCCATTGCTGCACAATTTTTCCCGAACTAGCCTTGTCGGTTGTGACTTTCCCTCAAGATTCTGGTAGACCTCGAGATGAGACTTATAAGTTCACTGCAATTCTCTTTGTTTCTTGGGGAAATTTATGATGTTATCCCTCTCGATATTGAGTGATTGGTTCTCTAGTGAGTTCCTAGCCTGCAAGTCTACCCACTCCCTAAGGAGGAAATGCCCCCTTGGGAGGTGTAGGCGCTCCTGTGTGGATTATCTACCAAGTACTTGGCGTAGGCTCCAGGGAGCATACAACCTCGCCTTCCACATGCCAATGGTTCCAAACCTTGTGTTGGGCTTGCAAACAACTCCAAGCTAATAAGCAGAGCCTTCAGGTCCCTCATTCATTGCCTTACGATGCCAAAAATAGATATACATCCAGTTGAGAATGCAAGGTTGAAGGAAATTTAGGTAAATATGGTGGTTAAACTGATACCAGGGAAAAACTTGCTTAAACAATAAATTTGTGCTCGTCAAGTAACATAGCAACTTGTAACGTGACCATGAATGACTCATGAGTGAATACATACCCTTCTATTCAAAATGTCTGTCTCCTTGTAATCTTATATTAATAAAGTGTCATCGAGCCCACTATTGACCCAAGATTTCATGGCTTGATGTTTTATTATGAATTGGTATTAGTTATCATGCCATTAATATGCTTTTATGTACCAGTTATTTTGAGCTTGTTGTTTAGCAGTTATTAACATATTTTCACTTTTCAGCTTTCTTGCACATTCGAGCATATATTTCACACAGATACATACATAGGTGCAACCATTTAATACATCACACAAAAAACAAGTGATATAATACATAATCAAATCTTCATTAGTACAATGTAGTCCCTACATTCAAACCATTATCCATAAACATATTAACATCATTCATCATATGTTAACAGAATACACAATTACGTATCTTGGAGTAGGCAGGGAAACTGAGTCTGGGACAAGGAATGTCCACCCCACTTTAGATAGCTGCATCCATACTTACATGCAATCATCACACCTGATCCAGATTCCATATTTAGGGGGGTTTCTCGTTTTAGAGACTAATTCCCCATTATGTCGATTGTTGAATCTTGGGACTCCAGAGGACCTCCTTCCTCAATGTCACTAGCTAGAAACTTCTTACTTGGTCCACACTGAGAGTCTAGACATTCCCAACCTCACCTCCAAGTGCTCACATAGTGATTCACCCCTTTCCATGGAGTGCATAATCTACTCTACCATCCTAGAATTTAATCATTAGTCTTCATTATAGTCTTCCTCAACTTCTACTTCAGGATGGCCTCTATCCAAACCATTACAAGACTCCAGAGTTCGATATCTCAACCCACGGCCTCCAAGGGACCCAGGTTGTCACGGCCCCACACTATTGGAGACTATAATCCACTCATGAGGACGGTGTGGCACCACCTAACTTTTTCATTTCACCACTACTCAACTTTACATCTATGTCTAACCTCCAACACATAGTCAATTTTTGTTAAGTCTTCACTTCTTCTTATACATATCCAATCGAATCATCAATAATTCAAGTTCAATTATCATCTTCTTCATTTACTTCATAAAACATGTGATACCAAACAAACATACATAAAAAACATGGTTATGAAGGGAGGGGGGATTCCGTGAACAAGTCTGCCCCTGCTATAATAAAAATCCAAAATAGCATTCAAGTGTGATTTTACAAGTTTACAATAAGTTTGCAGTTGCCTAGCTACACTAGAAACTCGTCCATAAAGTTTTTCAAAAACCTTGTAGTTTCTATCTATACTGTCGACCTTGCCATGTAGTTATCTGCACTATCAAGACATGGCCCAACTCTTCCCACACCGCTTTATGAACTCGTGCAGCACTTTCCTAATCCGTCGGGAAACTCCAAATTTTTGTTCAGGCAAACTAAATAAAAGGTCATTTAGAGATCTTCCCTGCCTACCCTGGGCACGCACATAGCCCGATCATTGCCTGTTGCATATAGTCTCTCATCTCGACCTACGATGCCCTGACCTACTCTTACACGTCCTGTAGTGCCCTCGCATGCTTTGCAATGCCTTCATATGCCTTACATGTTCTGGACACCCTTTCTTACTCCAACTATGCGTTCACCTCTGCCTTCACTCTACACTTTCTATGTTATGTGAACTTCGGTTGGTGGATGGATTCCTTAAAACAAATCTCATTTTTCCAATATATACACTTTCTATCGAAACAACTTTCCAAGTGACACATCCATTCATGTGGTTCGACGCCCTCAGCTAACTTATCCACTTTGCCTAGTCAATCCATTCGCATCATTCAGACGAACTGTTCCCTTCATTCAACTGACCTGACCATTCGAGTGTATGCCCTCGGATTCCTTCGCACGCCCTGCAACACCCTTGCATGATTTGTTCACTTGCACATCGTAAGTCCGTGTCGTACTCCCATACACAAGCCTATCACCATGCCCATCTACACACCTATCCACACATACGTCTACATGCCCAACTACATGCCTCAACTGCACGACCCATTGCACTTTCAGTTGAACATGTTCGGGCACCCAACCATAGTGCAGGCTAGCACCCTCCAACTTACCCTCCACATGTGCATTCAATTAAACACGCCCATCACCCGACTTTCCCATCGGTCCAACCTTTGGATTTTTTACTCTCCCAACCGTGTGGGTGGTCTTGGATGCTAATTGGTTGCAATACCAACTTGAAGCCCTAACACCCTCCTCCACCCTAAAATGGTTGTTTCCCTCGACAACACTATCCTAACAAACTCCATCGCCAAGTCCAAATGTTGCAAAGTTTTACCAGCTCCAACATCAAAGTTCATGTTGTCAAACTCCTTGCCTCCATCGTACAAACCTCCACCAAGGCTCATGACTCTATGTGGGTAAATACTCCTCAATCCATGATCATCATTTACACTTGTCGTAATCCTCCATACTACCTCATCTTGTGGAGTTTTCTCCCTCTAATTCGGTTGAATGCTACAATTACAACTCGTATCATGCTAATCCACCATGTATTTTCATCCTGTGAACTGCTAGTATGATACACCAACTCAACTCCACCGTGAATCCATGCACTTGGGTGCCCCATCACTTGAACTAGTTGGGTGATCAGTCCAATTGTCATGTTCAACCAATGAGAATGCACTTTCTCATCCCTTTGTCAGTTATTTCTCCAAAATTTTGCCACATCTTCAACTCGATCAAGAACTCCCTCCATCTCCATGTATCAATGTGCCATATCAAGGTCCATGAAGAAATCTCCATCCATCCGCAATATTATTCCCATCAATTTTGTCAAAGGGGAAAGTCTACACCTACCTCATCATCTCATCTATGTGTTGTCCATGGTCATAAACCAATCAGCCTCCATGTCCATCAAAAATAGCTAAGTCTCATCAAGGCAACCCATGCCTCAATTCTCCCACCAAGGCACCTCCATCGCTACAACTCCATCCAACTCTAAGGTGTTTCACCTCTATCGTATCCATGAATTCACTCCTCATGAACATATACCATACTATGTCCAAGTTATGCATCCTATATCGCATCAAAGTCAAGTGTCAAACTAACCTCAGCTCCTCAATGAATCATATACTCCAAGACCACCATAGTATGAAGCCTTCATTGGATGCAACTATCTTGAGTCATCATGAACTCCTATGAACCATCTCTATCCAACACTTCAACAAGCACACATGCCTTGATCATAAGTTCCATCACAAGCTAGCTCTGACCTCTCTTCTGTATGAATACTCCCATAGGCTCCCATGTCTCCTCTGAAAATGTCCATGGACTTGTTTTTCAAATTCCTAATATACCCATTAGTCCATATGCAAAATGTCCTCATGTCGCATCGGCAAGTCCATCCTGCCCAACATCCTTGCCTTGGCTCTTCTCCTTGATGCCCATATGTGACATTTCAACAAGTTCTCTTTCTTGAGGCCTCTGCATGAAGTCTTCCATGCACCCTTCAACTCAATTTCCATGATGTCAGTTTCCCAACTCATCCACTTTAGTAGACCCAACACAACTTCAGTCATCGCATCCTTGCCTTTGTTCAGGTTAGTGACCACAGTTACTCTACCTTCATATCACATCGCAGGTACCTTCCTTCATCACTTCCTCCCCCATTGAAGATTCACCAAAGACTACCTCTTGGCCTCAATGAAACTGCAATGAAGAAGTCCACTTAGTATGTTTCATATCCTCTTCACCTGAATGTGCTCTCTCTTCATTTTGCCCATAATTCATGTCAGGCACTTAGCCAATTCTCGATTCGGATAACCATGACTCAACCATTACAAATTTCATCATGTTCCATGGGCATCCGCAACCTCTTCTCTAAGGTCACATACTTCCCAGACAAGTTTTGCAACACCCAATGTTCCTTGTTGCCCCAATGAAAAAGGTCTCATCGTAATCTTCCATGAGATATTTTCCATTGCATTGGAAAAAAAACAATTCCTTCGCCCATTCCTACATATGGCCCATATTCCAAAATCTCCAATGAAACAAAATTCACTTCAATACTTACATTTTCACGAGGTCGGTCCATGTGAGTGCCTCCTTCCACCAATGTCTACAACATGCATGAATCTAGCCCAACCTGGGCAAGTGTCATCACACCAAGTTCCTCCTCTTTCTTTGGCAGACCTGCAAAAAATTTCTCTTCACATATCACAACTTTATCTTCATCACAATCATCAAATTCATCTTGCCCCACTGCCCAACTAGTTCGAAAAAGCTCCTCTTTAATACTTTCTTCCAAGACTTCAAGTTTATCCTGAATTCTAGGTCTATCTTCCTTCATGTGTTTCAACCTATACAAGTTCTACAAAAATATTTCACTTCTTCTTATACATATCTAGCGGAATCATCAATCATTCAAGTTCAATTATTTTCTTCTTCATTTACTTCATAAAACATTTGATATCAAATAAACATTCATAAGCAACACAATTATGAAGGGAGGGGGAAACTCCCTAAACAAGTCTTCCCCTCCTGTAATAAAAATCCAAAATAATATTCAAGTGTGATTTTACAAGTTTACAATAAGTTGGAAGTTTCTTGGTTACACCAACAACTCGCCCACAAATTTATACCGGAACTGTGAAGTTGTTGTTTGTACTATCAACCTTGTCGTGTAGTTTTCTGCACTGTCAAGACATGCCCCAACTTTCCCACATTTCTTGCCTAACTCATGCAGCACTCACCCACTCTGTTGGAAAACTCCAATTTTTTGTTTATCCAAACTACATATATGGTCATTTAGAAACCTTCCCTACCATCCTTGGGCAGGGGCATGCCTAGGCAGCTCCCTGTTGCACACGGTCACCTTGCATGACCTACGATGCCCCGTCGTGCCTTGGTGCACCCTGTGGAGCCCTCACACGGCCTGCGATGCCTTCACATGACCTGCACTTTCTGCACACCTAGACTTACTCAAACTACCTGTTCACCTCTGCCTTCGCTCTGCACTTTATGTGTTATGAGAACTTCGATTGCTGGATGGATGCCTTGAACAAACTCTTCCTTCGTCCAATATATACACTTTCTACCCAAATGACTTTCCAAGTGACATGTTTGTTCGTGTGGGATGATTCCCTTAGCTAACCTCTCCACTTTGTTCATCCAACCCATTCATGTCATTCAACCAACCCAACCATTTGGGTGGATGACCTCCGATGCCTTCGCACATTGCGTGGTGTGCTCACATGTCCTCGTACAAATTGGTGGCTCACATGTCACACACCTATCCACATGCTCGTCCACATGCCTATCCACATGCACGTCCTCACGCCTCATCTGCACAACCTATCACACTTTCAATTGAACATGTTTGGGTGCCCTGCCTTAGTGTAGGCACACGCCCTATCACTCTCCCTCCACATGTGTTTTCGATTAAACATGCCCATCACTCGACTCTCCCATCGATCAAGCCTCCAGTTTTTTTACTCTCCCAAATGTGTAGGTGGTCTCAAGTGCTCATTGATCATGATGCCACCTCGAGGACCTAACACAAGTTGTTACAGGGCTCTACATACTCTATCCCAACCCACTGTCTCCAGGAATCCAAGCTATTAGAGGGCTCTAGAGACCTTTATCTCAACCCATAGCCTCGAGGGATGTAAGATGTTATAGGGCTCTAGGTATTCTATCTCAACCCAAAGCCTCTAGGGACCCCAAGCTATTACAAGGCTTCAAAGAGTAGCAGTTCAACCCACAGCCTCCAGGGATGAAGAGGTAATCCCCTTCTCTTCACTTCTCTTCAGCGTATCCTGCGGAGAGCTTGTGTCAAACTTCTCCTTTGCTCCACACTGTCTTTCGTTCTCCTCATGTTGCTCTCTCCCTCTCTTTCTCTATTTTTTTCTGCATTTCCTCTTTTCTTGGTTTCTTCCTTAGTCGTCATTGTTGTTGCATTCTCCCTGTCCTACAACGTGTTGTCCCTTTTCATAAATTCCTATACTTTTTCTTTCTTTTGGTTGCTTCCTAAGTGGCATGGGGTTGCATACCTCTTTTTTCTACTCATTTAACTTCAAGGCCTCTTCAATTCTGACACCTACTATTCTTTAATGGTTGTCATGCATTTTCAGGTTTTTCTTCCTTGCATAAGAAAGCAAGACGTCACAAGCAAGTGACTCCCTTCCTAGCTCTAGAATATGTGTCATTGACTCAGACCCCATTTTGATTTGAATTTGTTGTACAATATTTATAGTTCATTTATGTTGTCATTTGCATGGGATCCTCGAGTGGAGATGTCACAACTCTCTTCTTACATTTGAATTCCTCCACACTTATGTACAAGAGAATGAACAAAGATCCGTCAGTGGAATCTATTTATCATTTAATTCCACTATGAAAAAAGCTTCGCACAAAGAGAATAAATAAAATAGAGAAGGTATGCATTATTTACAGTTAAAGTATTATAAATAATATAAGAAAATATAATGTCATTTTGTTGCGGACAACAACATAATGAAAACTTGAAAGTTTCTTCCGCAAAATGAACTTTCTCTACACTTCACTAAACAAAGATTTTTCTCAATGAAATGTCATTTTTGTACAGATATTTTTTCGCACTATGCACAACCTTTACTCAATTGACTATTTTATGCAATAACCAACTCCTACTGCTACTAGAATTTATCTCACTTCTATTAAGTGTTGTGCCGCCAAACGAAATATGTGGAAGGATGAAAATACAAATCTCTTTTTTAATTATCATTTAGGAACGTTTTATTAGCGATCACAAAACTAGCTGTCTGAAATAATTGAAGCGCATTATTGAGTACAAAAATAGTTGTATGGGTGAAGTTATGTAGAGATGATTGTGCATGTGTGGATCTTATGCAACTCAGGGCATTATTGAGATCCAGAGGTGGTTATGCATACTTATTTTATTATTAATAGATTTTGTGGAATGTCGAAGTACGTACAATGGAAGCTTGAGACCTAATTTCTATTTTAAAACTAGTGGATTTATCCTTTTCTTGAGAGCATCAACTCTGAAAATATTATTGTGTGAACAAATTTTCAATGCGAGGAGGTCTACACAATGAGTTGAACCTCCACACATTAAACTGCCCTCTGTACAATAATCTTCCTTCCCCCTATCTACTTATACGAAATTCAAAATGGTATTTTGCACAAGAGAGAATTACTTTATTTAAATACCATATCCATATGAACATGTTGATGAAGCTATGCGGAGGTGATAGTGTGTGAGAGTTAAAAAAGATTTTTCTCAATGAAATGTGTTTTTTGTACACATTTTTTCCGTAGTGCACACAACATTTATTCAATTGACTATTGTATACAATAACCAGTTCTCGTTCCTAGTGGAAATCATTTCACTTCTGTTTTGTCCATATGAGAAAGAGTAATTAAAATTGCACATAGTAGTACACTTCTCTAGCAACAACTCCCTCTCATGGCAAGATGATTATGATCATTAGTATAAGATATGTGTGTAGAACGTGTGAAAAAAAAGTGGTGCCACAAAAGGAATGTGTAGAAGACTTTGTGCAATGTTTATTAAAATAGTAAAAATACAAATCTCTTTTTTAATTATGATTTAGGAATGTTTTATTCGAAACCATGAAACTAGTTGTGCGGAATTATCGAAGCGTATTATTGAGTACAGAAATAGTTGTACAAGTGAATTTATGCGGAGATGATTGTGCGTGTGCAGATCTTATGCGATTCAAGGCATTATTGAGTGCAAAAGTAGTTGTGAAAAGGTAGTTGTGTGTACTTATTTTATTATTATCATACACTGAAATCTTGAGAGCATTTTCATACCTACAACACCTATAAGTTATTTTTCTATTTTAAAAATGGCAGATTTATCTATTTTTTGCAAGCATCAACTCTGAAAGGATTATTGTGCAGACAAAATTTCAATGTGAAGGGATTTGCATGATGACTTGAACTTTCATACATTTAACTTCCCTCTGCACAATAATCTTCCTTCCCCATTATTCGTTTACACAAAATTCGAAATGGAATTTTGCACAAGAGAGCGTTACTTTGTTTAAATACCATATCCATATGAATGTGTCAACTAAGTTTTTTTGAGGTGGTAATAATCTGAATTATTTGTATTATCGAACAATCCAACTATGACTTTAGTTTATGTTTTTATAACGAAATCTTATCAAAGTTTTGTAGTAAAAAAAATAAGATACGAGAAAGTGACTTTCATTGTTTGTGGGGGAAGTAGTAATGACATATTTAAAATGCAGAATACTAGGAATGAAATGCGAACTCAACATTAACAATTCAACTTTGCTGATTTCTAGTTCGCATTTGGTAGTTTATTTGCTAACTATCTTGTGCGGAGAACTGCAGATGATTCATACCTCCACACAATGAGTTCCTTCCATAGTATTATGAATTATTGTTTCTATCATTAATTGTGCAATACACTTATGTACAAGAGAATGAACAAAGATCCATTAGTGGAATCTATTTATCATTTAATTCCACTATGAAAAAAGCTTCACGCAAAGAGAATAAATAAAATAGCGGTGGTATGCATTATTTACAGTTAAAGTATTATCAATAATATAAGCATAAATAATGTTATTATGTTGTGGACTATAACACAATGAAAGCTTGAAAGTTTCTTCCACACAATGAACTTTCTCTACACTTCAATTTCTCAATGAAATGTCATTTTTGTACATATTTTTTTTCACGCTATGCACAACCTTTATTCAATTGACTATTGTATGCAATAACCAACTCCTACTCCTACTAGAATTTATCTCACTTCTATTAAGTGTTGTGCGGCCAAATGAAATATGTGGAAGGATGAAAATACAAATCTCTTTTGTAATTATCATTTAGGAACATTTTATTCGCAATCACAAAACTAGCTATCTAAAATAATTGAAGTGCATTATTGAGTACAAAAATAGTTGTATGGGCAAAGTTATGTAGAGATGATTGTGCATGTGTGGATCTTATGCAACTCAAGGCATTATTGATATGCAGAGGTGGTTATGCGTACTTATTTTATTATTAATAGATTTTGTGGAATGTCGAAGTATGTACAATGGAAGCTTGAGATCTATTTTTCTATTTTAAAATTAGTGGATTTATCCTTTTTTTGCAAGCGTCAACTCTGAAAATATTATTGTGTGGACAAATTTTCAAAGTGAGGAGGTCTACACAATGAGCCAAACTTCCACACATTAAATTGCCCTCCATACAATAATCTTCCTTCCCCCTATTTGCTTATACAAAATTCAAAATGGTATTTTGCACAAGAGAGAATTACTTTATTTAAATACCATATCCATATGAACATGTTGATGAAGCTAAGCAGAGGTGATAGTGTATGAGAGTACAAAAATATTTTTCTCAATGAAATGTATTTTTTATACATATTTTTTTCCATAGTGCACACAACGTTTATTCAATTGACTATTGCATACAATAACCAATTCCCATTCCTATTGGAAATTATCTCACTTCTATTTTGTCCATATGAGAAAGAGTAATTAAAATTGCGCATAGTAATACGCTTCTCTAGCAACAATTCTCTTTCATGGCAAGATTATTATGATCATTAGTATAAGATATGTGTGCAGAACGTGTGAAGAAAAAAGTGGTGCCACGAAAGGAATGTGCAGAAGGCTTTGTGCAATGTTTATTAAAATAGTAAAAATACAAGTCTCTTTTTTAATTATGATTTAGGAATGTTTTATTCGAAACCATGAAATTAGTTGTGCGGAGTTATCAAAGTGTATTATTGAGTACATAAATAGTTGTACAAGTAAATTTATGTGGAGATGATTGTGCGTGTGCAGATCTTATGTGATTCAGGGAATTATTGAGTGCAAAAGTAGTTGTGCGAAGGTAGTTGTGTGCACTTACTTTATTATTATCATACATTGAACTCTTGAGATCTTTTTCATACCTGCAGCAACTATAAGTTATTTTTATATTTTAAAAATGGCAGATTTATCTCTTTTTTGCAAGAGCCAACTCTGAAAATATTATTGTGTGGACAAAATTTCAATGTGAAGAAATCTGCATGATGACTTGAACTTTCGTACATTGAACTTCCCTCTGCACAATAATCTTCCTTCCCCATTATTCGTTTACATGGAATTCGAAATGGAATTTTGCATAAGAGAGCATTACTTTGTTTAAATACCATATCCATACGAATGTGTCGATTAAGTTTTTTTGAGGTGGTAATAATATGAATTATTTGTATTATTGAACAATTCAACCATGACTTTAGTTTATCTTTTTATAACGAAAAATTATCAAAGTTTTGTAGTAAAAAAAGAAGATACCAGAAAGTGACTTTCATTGTTTGCGGGGGAAGTAATAACGACATATTTCAAATGCGAAATACTAGGAATGAATGTGAAATCAACATTAATAATTCATCTTTGCTGATTTCGAATTCGCATTTGGCAGTTTCTTTGCTAACTATCTTGTGCGGAGAACTGCAAATGCTTCATAACTCCACACAATGAGTTGCTTCCATAGTATTACTAATTATTGTTTCTAGTTTAGTATTATGAATTAATTATTGCTGTAATAATTAATGAATTTTTTAATCGAAATAGAAATCCTTCACCCATGAGAAATTAAATCATGTAACTACAAGCCATGCTAAAGAAACAACTAACAAGTCACACTGAAATACATACAACTCTAGTTGATAAAAATACATAATTGCATAAATTCTTTGTCAATGAAAAGGCTCATCCAAGAAATGCAAAAGACGAGACAATGCACGTTAGTAAAAAAAAAAAAAAAATTAGGTTTCTCCATCTCTGCATGATGTAGTCGGTAGTCGTATCTGTTACCTGAGTTAGCCCAAAGGCCGAGTTGTTTCCAACGGCCTCACTAGCAGTCCTAGGATAGATACCAATCCTATAATAATTGATGAATATTCTAATCTAAATAGAAATCCTTCACCTAGGAGAAATTAAATAAAATAACTACAAGCCATGCTAAAGAAACAACTAACAAGTCACATTGAAATCCAGACAACTTTTGGTTGATAAAAATATATAATTGTAGAAATGGTCTGTCAATGAATATGGCATGGAAATAAGACTTTTGGGTTATAGATTATCTGAAAGATAACATTCTCATAACATGGAACCACTAATTGTATTCCTGAGCATTAATACCCTAGAAAGGGTGAGTTAAAATGATCGTTCAGGACCACAAAATATAAATATATATGGTTAACCATAGTAAGTTAATACCAAATAGATAAATTTGTAGCGAGAGCATGCAATAATTAACAGATACTAAACTTTAATAGGGTTTACAACTAGAATCATAGATAAAAGGTGTGAGTAAAATTAACAAGAAACCATGTGCAACAATAATCCTTATCCTCTTAAAAACTTTGAAGAATGCAGTAGAAGTAAAGTACCAGCACTGGTATGACACACCTGGTGCAGAGAACTAAGCGAACAAGTAATTCGATCTAAACCCAAGAAGATTCTATAATAGCTAACTAAACATTTAATGACGACATAACAAAAATGAGGAACCAATTCGAACCAGATAAGAGAAAATTGATGTCTTATACACATTTAATTCAGGATGAGAACCCAAAGATAAACCCTCTATTGCATAACAATATAGAATAGTAAAATCATAACAATGTGTAGGCCTCGGGCCAAACTAGTAAAATGAATAAAAAAAGTAAATTGGTTACAGAAACGAAAATACCTTCCATATTCAACAACCATTTGGGGGTAGACAGGATTCATAGTCGACCCGAGCTACCTGAGTCTAAGCTGGACAGTCTCGTACCCTGGTAGAATCAGTAACACAAGTAGAAGGAAATAGGTAGTAAACGTGGGTAAGGGTAAGGAATTAATATTTACAACAAAACAAAACCAAAGGAAATGGTTATTATTGTAAACTTAGAAATATATGTAAATCAAACATCATAACAACACTAGAAAATTAAACAGAAGTAAATGACCCAGTAACTCAATTAATCATGTGGTCTAGCCAAAAAGGTGGAAAAGGCAGAAACTGTATTTACTATTGCATTGATAAATAGAAAAAGAGTTGTTGAGGACATCATTAGAGTTCCATAACAATCCAACCATTATTATGTACAAGGATACAAACATTTGTCTAAAATATGTTACCGATGTAAATGAATATATAAGAAAATTCTAGAAAGGTTGACATACTTAGCCCCAAATGAATTTTAGAACGCATGCAACGGTGAAAGATGAAACCGAGAACAAAACCCGTGTATTTTAAAACATACCCGAAAAAAAAATTACAACCCTCAACAATTAGGAAGTTGTATAAACTTTCGAGTGGCTAAAATACCGAAACCCTCAGTTAAAATTATAAGGGTTCTAGGTAGCGAAAACCCAAATTTGAGATAGAGAAGTATACTTAAAATTTATACAATTAAACTCAGACTTGAGTCGTGGCTTAAGGACCAAATTCCCTTAGGAATTTTTCAGAAAATGTAAACCCTAGTCAACATTATTCTGACAGCCATAAAGGCGAGGGAATGTAGTAAAAATACAACGACAGAGCCGAACCCTTGTGGTTGTAGGAGTACCTGGAATAGAGGCTAGGGTTAATTTCTTTCTTCTACTCAAAACTCATATTGAAACCAATACCCAATCATACAGCATGCCTGCAACGGCCAACCTAGAGGAAGATGATGCTAGGATTACATACCAAAGACTTCAATGAACTCAGTTAGTTTCAAAGAAAACCCCTAAGTTTAAGTAATTTACTTGCGAAGGAAGAGGTAGAATCTAACTGAATTGTGACATGTGGGAAACCCTGTTATTTTTCCCAACAACCAGGGGTAAACTGAATATGGACAAGTCGCAGGTGACTAACAACAAGGAGTTGCAAAACATAGTTGCCTCCTCTTCATCCTGACACAGTGACAAATGAAACTTGGGTCGAAGGTTTGAGAGGGGGCAATACCCTAACCACCTTACCATTCATCAAATTCGTCTGATAAATAGAAGATCAATGGCAGACTAAGGCACAGGTGTCAAAACCCATCAAAATTTCAACACGTTTCTCGCTGCCTTGGGATTCACTTTATAACATTTTTATGTAATGGAAAATGTATGTATAAGGTTTTTAACATTAAGTGTGGGGAGGTAATACCACCTAAAACCTTAGAACAACATTGTAAAGTTCCATAGTATAAAGTACCCCCATGTTAACACAGTTTGCTTGGGGCATTAGTGATAACCATACATTAGAACCTTGAACTAAATCATGGAACTTTATTTTTCAATGTAATGTTGTGCTAATGAAACATATGTTCATCTAATAGATTGTAATAGATATTATTTTAATATTGTTGGTAAGTGTTGTGTGTTTGTGTGTGTTAAGATAGATGGGTATTACATTTGGTACTTAGTCATCAGTTCGTCAAATGAAATATCAACCGTGGGATAGCTTCCATGTGGTAGTCTGAGTTGAGTACACTTGGAGGGCACAAGGATGGCCCCGGGAACCATCCACGGTACTCCATAGTCATTAAAAACATTGAAGGATCGTAAATATTGAAATAATGTAAATAAATGTAACATAGCCTTATTGTATATCAGTTGCAAATGAACGATTTAACATGTGTCAAACTTTGTGCATATCTGAATCGAATCCAAGGGCTATGAAATATATGTCTATTCAATATAAATATTGTGGAGTTATATTTATATGGCGCGCAATCTAATAATAAATGTGATTGGTTGTTAGGTTGTCTTTAAATTTTTGTTTATGTATGAAATTGTCATTGGGGTTAAGAAATTAGGTGTTACAAGTGAAAAGGAAAGATTACTTGTTTTTTCCTATTATGGCATGGATCTACAAAGACTTAGAGGGTAACCTATAGGGAATAACTGAGGCAAAACTTCACTTTTATCGAGTATAGTAAACACAAAACAAACAAAAAATTATTTTAGTATATACCAAGTCACAAGACCTTAGAGAACTGGAAGTTAGCAACAACCCTTCCACTCATATCCAACCTGGGTTTTGCATAAAATTTCACTTCATTGTTGCTAACAAAAGCATGCAACAATATTGTTTGGTCAATTTAGGGTGTCCTAAATTGCTTCATGTAATTTTCAATCTGGGATTCGTAAGCTCACGAAGTGCAGCACACTATATGTGCAAGATAACCTATCTCTTACTTTTTGTCGTTTTTTTTTTTAATGTGTTATGGGGATTTTTATCTTGGTTGGTTTCCTAATGTGTGAAGACAATTCTAAAAGATAAGTATGGATATAAATGTTCAAGGCAATAATGTCCTTTATATTGATTTCCCCAACTGCAGAAATATGCAATGACCAAATTAACTCCTAACAAAAAAATGAAAATGTACCACTATTCTAATCAAACAAACAGTGAGCTATTGATCATGAAACCCACTATCCTTTTTGTTGTCTAAATACAAAAGAAACTGTACGCAAAGAAATCCAAAAATTGCAAACAAAGTAAAGCTAGAATCAAATTACATCAGTTTATCCTCTGGCCCCTCGCCATTAGTCTCGCTATGGCTCTCGGAGGTAATCATAAACAACTTGAGCAATCTGATATCTAATTTGTAGGAAAATAAACTAATATCAGATTACACACTCATACTTCAATCCCTCGCCATTAGTCCTACTATGGCTTTCGGAGGTAACTGAAAATGACATGAGAAATTCAATAACTAACTTGCAGAACAATAAACTAATATCAAACTACACATTTCATACTTCAATCCCTCAGGAGGTAACTGATAATGACATGAGTAATTTAATATCTAATCTAACTAATAAAGCAAATATACAAAACTGAAATAAATAAAACAGTGTTGGGATTGAAAACTAAGGAAAATAAATCAGCAGAAGGACAAGAATAATTCCATGTCATGTTATTGTGAAAGCTATGTGCAAATGCCCGGGCTGGCTAATTTGGAACAAAGACACTAATTAGTTAACAACAATATAAATCATGAAAATTTATGGACAGAAGTAAAACGTGAAGACCATAAGCAATGCAATATATATACATGAATGATTATGGCATAAGGAATGTAAGGCAATAAAGCATGAAACTATACAGCAATAAACAAAACCTCGGCTTGTGCAGGGGCCCTCTGCACAGTCCTCGGGCAACAGCTATTAATCACGAATTGAGCTTATAAACAGAATCTTCTCATGTATTCAAAATGCAATCATAACACAGAAATAAAGTCACGGCACAGTGGGCTTGTTAACAATCAAAAATTACATTACAAAGACTAGCTAATATGTGTATGAGAACGCATTATTTATAACAGAGGATGTCATAACTAATTTCCTACAATCTGCGCTGATAAAAGACACATGAACAACCACGTCCAGGAATCTAGCGTTATGGTTTCCGAGAAGATTAAATCTTTGGAGGGTGGCTATTGGATTCGGCTCATGGAGCAGTCCACATGTGTTGATATGTCTCCTGAGATTGAGGAACGGCCACACAAATCTTCACGTGGTGAAAAACAGAGTTTTATCACCTTAGGACTCTTAGGTTGACCATCGCTTTGCCCTCCGTTGACTATGGCCTCTTTTGATGAATTCGACTGAGCCAATAGGACTCGATCCATGTCCACGTTGTTTTCAACTTGCCCATGTGGCTCGATTCGCCTAAAGACACTTGCAATATAGACTTTGACAAAACAACCGTGGAAAGTTGGGCTGGCTACAGAAAGTGACAAGATTCCGCAGCTCATAAACAAAAATCTAGTTCAAACAGAAACACAAACACATAGTCAAGAAACCACTCTAAATGCTCTTTTTTAGCTAATATGCAATGATACTGATGACTTAGGAGGTTCAGATGAATGGAAAGAAGCTAGAAAAAGGTGTAGGAAAGGTGCAAGTTTGGGACTCAACATACCCCCACTTTGAAGGTGTTGCATGTCCTCATGCAACCAAAATTTTGCCTATCCTCCCTTCAAATCATATGTTCTGAAGCTTCTACCAATACATCCAGCCCTCTTCCTCTCTTTCTTGGTGTTGCTAACATCCTCGGCTTCTTCATCAAGCATCTGAATTTAAGACTGATCAGTGCTCTACTTATCTTTTTGCACTTTTTCTTCAATTTCTTGTTCTTTTTCTACCAAAGTCCAAGGTGTAGCATGGTATTATCATGGATGATCTTGTCCAGTTTGCTCTGCTCTTTGAGTGCTTCATTTTCATTTTTAATATGTCTATTTAAAACCTCCAACTCAAAGACTTCTTGTTTCAACGATTGGACTAGAGCTGTCATGGTATTGGAATACTATAGCTATGATGTGATTTTTACTAAGGGAAAGGTTTTCCTTAGACACATCGCCACGAGACAGGTGAAACAGATCGATGCACGGGTCAATAACCTGTATTCTTTTGAGGTAAAATATGCATCCAAAGCTTTGAGGAGAAAGGGAAAGGTTAGAGACTTGGTGGTTGAGAGGGAGAGTAAATTACCTCTCAACATGCAGCCCCAGAAGAAGCTTCAAAAGAAGCTTTAGAAAATTGTGGAGCACCCACAATTGGAGAAGCTAAGAGGAGATCGAGTGGAGAGATCCACTCAAGCAGAGAAGAAGCAGTCTCAGAATCAATCTCATATTATTGTGGAGCAGCCACAATTGGAGAAGCAGAGTGGAGACCGCGTAGAAGCATTCACTCATGCATAGACATCTAGTAGGGGGAAATTTCGAGCCAAGTGAGCACATGCATCCATATCTCCATGTGTGAGGTGGGGCGATGTGAAGTGATAGTCCCAAGAGGGTTGAAATTGGGTAGGTTCCATTGAGAGGTTTTATCTCATGGATCGTACCTTGCTATGGGAGCCCAAAGTACATAGTAGCAAGAGGTATCATTGGTGATTGATGGAGTCAGAGATCAGAGTGACAGAGGCTAGAGCAATCAGATATTGAAGAGCACAGTGAAGAGTTGACAATAGTGCAGAAAAGCAGAGTTAGTAGAAGCGCAAAGTTTTAAGTTGACAGAGGCAGTAGCAGTCAGAGATTTTGATGACAAGTGCATCATACTGATTTAGGTTGGATGTTTTTTTTTGTTTTTGGAGTTGTTGTCGCAACAACACTAGAGAGAAGGATTGCATGCAGAATATTCCAAAGGTTCAGGATCAGGATCGAGTTGAATTCATTTCTTGTTGAGAGGGAGTGTTGAAAATAACAACAAGAAATGTTAAAAATAGAATCCAAAAATTCCAATTTAATTTGTCCTTGAATTAAATTGTAAATTAAAATTGTAATTATTTTCTCATAGCAACTTGTAAATAGTTAATTAAGTTTAATAACTCAATTAACTTATGAATTTTGAGTTGGAACTCTTTTGGAAGTCATGTAAGTGTTCTCCCTAAATTTTAGGGGTCCAATATGAGTTTGGATTGAGTTGCAATTGGATTAACTTAGTTTGTTGAGTTATGGTCAGTTAAATTAGTTATAACTATTTGTGGAACTAATAGAGGAGTAACAGTCAGTGGGTGCACTGGTGCATCCACAAGTGTTACTCCAGTTAACTGAAGATTCTTCATGAGAAACTCATGCATGTCAGTTTAGAGAGAGACCTAATTGAGACTATACTGTAGGGACACTATAATATCTGTTGTATGATTTACTGAGTTGTATATATCATGCATGCAATTAGAGGAGAACCTATCTCTGGATTGCGCAATTTTGGAAGCATGATTTCCCTTTAAATACAGGCTATTCATCCTAGGAATTGCACAAGGAAATAGGGGCTTGGAGAGTTTTAGAGTAGGCTAAGGATTTGGCTTGAGCTAGCTTGTGAGCTGAGAGTTTATTATACTTGTGCATGGATTGTTCTTGTGATAACAATCATTATATTCTCATCTTGAATTTCTGATTAATGCAATATAGATAGTAGGAATTTTGAGCTGTGGCTTTCCGCAGATAAATATTGCATTATGTGCAATTGATGTTTTTCCTCTTGTTGATTATTGTTGTCATCGATCTATTGGTTTCCACTGGTTGAAAGTAGAAGTGGATTCTTGTCTTGTGCTTTAGCATATTGCATGAGCTTGTGACCCTATAGGAAAATATACAGAATAAATAGTTTTGTTTTTGTTAATTTGTTTTCTTTCAATGTATTGATTTTAATTGTATCTTTTTTTCTATGATTCACAGATATGGAGAACAATGATGGTAATTATTACATCAGAGAGACTAATTATATTGGGAAAACCATTATTTTTGTTACCTTTATTCGTGCAAGGTTTGATAGAAGGCATGGCTTCCATCTTGATTTTGTCGATGAGCATATCCATGTTTTGAGTGGAGTGAAATCAGATGTTCAAACTTTATATCATTTGCACCAAAGAGAATCAGGGAGGAAAACGAGAATGGACTAGATTCAAAGCGTGAAGTATCATATCATTATCATGTTAATTTAAATTGGTGTTTCTTTTGCCACTGCTCTGGTTGTGTTTTCGAATAGGCTGCTATCAAATAACTATGTTCTTGTCCACTGTTGAGACTTGAATTTTGTTGTGGAATGGGTTGTTATTCTTATTGATATTTGTCCTGTAATGTTTCACTTTTTTGTTGCATTACGACTGAGATTATGAGAATCATCCTTTCCTAAATATCGTAAATGCTTGTTAGCGATTCAATATTTATATTTTTATTGATTTTTAAAAAAAAATCTAAAATTATTTTTGTGTAATTATATTAAATTTTATATTTATATTTATATTGTTTTATATTTTGGTAAATTAATTTTATTTATATTGTTTTTTAATAATAATATTTTCCATTTTAACAATGTTATTATTAATTAGTGTCATTTGTTTTCAGGATGAAAAATCTTGATAATTTTATATAAGAAATATAAAACAGTCATTAGAGTACATTCATTTTAGAGTCACCGACTCATAGACCATATAGCTATATAACACATAGTGCTGATCCTCCAAATGTGTAGAAGAGAAGAGGGACATGTGGATCATATTGATCTGATATCATGGAGGAAATAACCAAGATGAGCAAGGAGATACAAGAAGTCAGCTGAGAAAGACAAGCTGTCAGCGAGTCAAAACTCATAATGAGACATAGTAGAGCCAACAAAAAGGAGATAAACACCTGCATTCACAAAAAGAAGCTGAGATAAAAGCATATGAAAATATAAACTGTTAGCTAGAGAGATCGGATAGGAATGCCGAGAGAGACCATAAGACCCAAAAGGGATCTAGAAATCTGGAGGAACGAATTCCTGTATAGAAAAGAGATTCCCTTCATCAGCCACCTGTAAAGACCATAGACCTGGAGCCATCTGTAGACCAACTTTGGATAGATCGTCAACACGCTGGTTGAGAGCCCTGTTGATGTGGTGGATAGAACATCCCGTCATATTGTTCCACAGAAAATGAATCCTGTCTAGCCACCCAACAAGCTGGGGCTTTAGAATGTTATTTTTCCCAAGGACATAGTCAACCAGAACTCTCGAATCACCAAAAATAGAAACATTTTGAATGTTGAGAAAGTGACAAAAGCTAAGGAGGCCAGCAAGGGCCATAACCTCAGCTTTACTATTTGAGCCCCTGCTGCCATTCCAATGAATAAGATAGTGATTAAAGAATTTAGACTTCTGTGATCCATAACATTTGTTTAGAATTTTTTGGCGAAATCACATAAATTGATCATTTGTCGACGCGTTTCGAACCAACCAGTGTGGTTCATCGTCAGGACAAGTTGAAGATACAGATCCAGTATAGCGTGTTAAATAGTCTAAGCAGAGACTTCAACGGCTAGAACGACTAACGGCTATTTTTCAACTTAAGACCCCAGTCAAATCTAAAATAATATTACTTTTTTATAAATATTATCAGATCTACGGAGTCAAGTAAACTGGGTAAAAATAAACCAGAAAAGTGATTAGATATTAAATTTATCTATTTAATTATTTAAATTATTAATAAATACATATATTAATAATATTTTCCAATACCCAATATAATGCTATATTTAATGTTAAGTTATTAAATTATTAAATTAATTACTAGAAAATTATATTAGAAAATAAAATAGACCATGGTTAGTTTTCAAAACCTAACCATTTAATTATTTAAATTATTATATATAAATATATATAACTAAATATCTATCTAATATATATATATTATATTATATATAATATATATATATATAATATATAATATATATAATAATATATACATCTAAATATATAAAAAAATATATATATATACTAGCTATAAAGCAATAATTCACTATCGAGAGAGGTCCTCATATTATGTTTATTTTATTTTATGATTATATAACTATAATATATATATCATCCAAATATATTCAATAGAATTTTCATACCCTAACATATTATAATATTAATTATATTGGATTAAAAATACCTAATTTAATTATTAAAATACATATAGTTATAATATATTTTCAAATACCCAATAACAATGCTATATTTAATGTTAATTTAATTAATTATTAATTAATTTCTAAAATTAATAAGAAAATAAAACGACCATGGTTTTAGTTTTTCAAAAACCAACCATTTAAATTATTTAATCATTATATATAAATATATATATCTAAATATATATATATAATATATATATATATATATATATATAATATATATTATATAGATAGATAAAATGTAATATAATTATATATATAATAAAATATATCCATCTAAAGCATATAAGAATAATATATATCAAATCATACTAATTTTATAATCCATAATATTTATTTAATGATAAATATATATAATATGTATTAAATCCAAATATATTAATAGAATTTTTCATTACCTAACATATTAATAATATTTATTCTATTGGATTAAATTACCTATTTAAACAGTTTTCCTCTTACTCTATTTAGATAGTTTAAATTAACTTAGGAGTAAAATTTTTATTAAAAGAATAAATGTAAAATTAATTACGAAAAAGCAAATTATAATTCATTCATTAATTCTAACTA